>CAAKHD010000152.1:58043-75124 GCA_901007705.1 Fistularia tabacaria | reverse complement strand
CTCCCCCCGCCGCCGGGGGGGGGTGGGGGGGGGGGGGGGGGGCCGGGGGGGCGGGCCACCACTCCGGGGGGGGGAGGGGCGGGGGGGGGGGGGGGGGGGGGGGGGGGTTAATGGAACAGCGCTTCCATGTTTTACATCGGTCCTGCCAGCCGCGGCGACGCTAACTTGAAGATAAGATCTTGGTCGGTGAAAGGCCTGCCGGGACACCGTGTCAGGAAGGAGTTATTTCTACAACAGCCGAGTACCAGTGGCCCCTGCGGGAGACTCTTGAAACTCAGTGACCTTGTACTAAGACAAGAACATTCATTATCTACGCCGCTTATCCTGTACTCAGGGTCGCGGGGGGGGGGAGGGGAAGGGGTGGAGCCTATCCGAGCGGTCATTGAGCAAGAGGCGGGGTTCGCCCTGGACCGGTCCCCAGTCGATCGAAGGGCCACATACAGGAACATACGACCATTCACTCACTCATTCATACGGAGGTTCGGGTCTCTGCGGTTTTGCATTTTCACGTATTTAGAGGAGCCTACAAATATTTGAAGCGACATGCAACACACGTGAAATAGCATGCAATCAAACCTGTACACACCAGTGGTAATATCTGAATCTCGGTCTCCAGTTGGGTGTGCGCAGCAGAGTCTGCACAGCGCAGGCTAAATTCACAAATAGATAGCACATCAAGAAGAACCTGTCGAAGGAAGACAAATGAAGAGTTTATCTTGGCACCTTTGGAGTCTTCAACGCGAAGGGTGGATGTGTGTGTGTATGTGTGTGTGTGTGTGTGTGTGTGTGTGAACGTACATGGAGAGGATGGGCGCCACCATGTCCAGCGAGGCGATAAGGATGCCCAGCTCGGCAATGAGGCCCGTCAGCAGCAGAGCCCAGGTTGGTTCTCCGTTGGTCTTCCCGTGTCCAAACACCTGCCGCACAAATTCAGCGCTCAGAGCGATTCCAACGTCCGACATCTGAGGACGATTTATCCGAGACGCGTGATCACAAAAGTCATCTCACTCTCAGGAAAGGGATGATGTTGTCCTTGGCGATGGCCTGCAGGAGCCGGGGCGCTCCGGTAAGGGACTGCAGACCCGCCCCCACGGTGGAGAAGAAGGAGCCGATGACGATGACCCACGGCGACGGCCAGGAGAGGGTCCCCACCACCAGGTTGTTCCTCACCGCGTCCCCGAACCTGAAAGTACAAATAGACCGAAGACGGCTAGTAAATGTGTCATCCATTCATTCGTTTATTATCCATACCCTCTGATCTAGAAGGTCACTGGGGGAGAGGAGGGGGTTCACTATGGATCAATCATGGGGTCACATTTAGAGTCATACAACCATTCACCCTCTCATCCACACATCCGGGTCTTTTGTTGTGCCTCTCAATGACCCCGGTCGGACTTACTTGTCCCTCAGCACAACTCCTTCAATGCAAGACCCAAACAGGACCACAGAGCTTATATCTGTACAGAAAGACAAGGTCAAGGACACTAACGTGACGTTTGAAAATGCACATCATCTCTCACATTCACAGTGATATGATGGTGGCTCTTAGTTTGTATCGCTTCAAAATAAGGATACAGACAAGCGACGTGGTGGTGATCGCCAAAATGGTCCCCACGGGTATTGACTTCTGAGCGTCCCGAAGATCGCCCGATCTGTTGGAGCCCGCCATGATGCCTGCGACCACCGGGGGATCGGTTAAAAGCGAACGTCCGCGTTGCAGCAACGGATGGCCGCGGAGTTTCCCCCGTGTCTTACCAGTGGCTGAGGGGAAGAAGATGCCCACCAGGAGGGTGAACGAAGTGGCGATGTCCGCGGTCACGTACATGCCGAAGTTCTCAAGGGAACCGTGCATTTCCACCGACGGCAGCCCGGACCTCTCCAGGATCTCGCCTTTCTGCAGGTAGCTACCCCACATGTTGTCTTTTTAAAAAAAAACAAAAAAAACAAACACACAAATTACGACAAAGACGGCGACCCGCGGCATCTCCTGTCCTTGTTTGCTGCTCGTTCTCTCGTCCGAACTTTACCTCGAAAAATCCCGCTCCCCAGCCCTGGGATGCCCTGTATCTCCGTCACGTTGTTCTGGATGAAGTAGTCATCGCACTGAGCGCTGCTCATGTTCCCCACCAGGCAGAACATGTTCCACAGCTGACTGGGCCCGGTCACGTTGTCCTTCGTCAAGGTCTTGGAACACACGTCGAAGCGATCTCGGACCAAGGTCCTGTTGCCCAGCATGCAGATCCTACGGCAGGGTTGTGGACGACGGGGTCTCTTAATACACATTTATCATTTGTAAAATATGATTTTTTTTTTTTAAAAGATACAAAAGTTGACTTTTTTTTGGATACGATTTTTCTAAATATGCATATTTATTTCGCTATTAGCACACCAAGGCTGTGGAGTTTGGCCATTTCCTGCGGAAATAAAAGTTACCCCCCCCCCCCGTGCCACAAAAAATACTATCTTTCTAATTTTTCCACCAAAAAATACTATCTTTCTAATTTTCCCAACCCACTTACGGGAACTCTGGCGGATGAGTCATGGATTTGACGGCCCCGGCGTAGATGGAGACGATCGAGATAATAACACAGGCGAGGAAAAGAGAGGCCAGCTTGTTGACGTATTTGACTCCGACAAAAACCACCACGGCCATTAGGCTCAGGCAGATGGAACCGTAGACCCGCATGTTGTTCAGCATGGCGCTGTCGCTCCCGTGGGGGTCCGTGGCATGAAAGATGGCCGCCGGGGGTACGAGATATTTCTGAAAGGAAAAAAAAAAAATAAACCACACATCTCATTGGACAATGCGGGAGACATCCTAAAGACTTGGAGCGCTTTGGGAACAGGGCGGCGGGAATGACATTCTCAAACTGACCAGGAAGATTTCAATGGCCCCCAGAATGTACATGGCGGAGGCGAACGTCGTGCCCAAGTAGAAGCACAGACCCACAGCTCCCCCGAACTCCGGTCCCAGGGAACGTGAGATCATGAAGTAAGCTCCTCCGGCTGAAACAGTGAAAAACTGTTAGTTTCCAAATGCAGCGAGAAGAGAGGAAAGGACTCCCCGACCTCTTTCCCTCCGTGCAGTGAAATTCTACTGCCACCAAGTGGAAGAACAGGGGACGTCATTTGCCATCTCGCCTCCTCTGATGGCCAGATGACTGCGTTGTAATCATTCTGAGTCGGTTCATTCATCATCAAAATCGCTTATGAGGGGCTCAGGGTTTCATGCGGGTGGGGGTATCGGGGTATCGGGGTTCGGGCCCCATAAAACCCTTCACCATTCTCAGTCCATCGGGTTTCTCTCCATTGTCTGGCTTTACCTTTTCACATTCCAATCCGGGTTATCCCCAAAAGTCGCTCCTTTGTCCCCAACGTACGACACCCCCTTTAGCGTAAGCGACCCCTTCGAGCTAGTTTCCGCCGATCGACTCTTCCATCTTCGGTTTGGAGTACTCTGCTAGCTGTCTCAGTGCAGATGGCGGGAGAGGGGAGGCTGGCGGCTAAGCTATCATCTCTGATGAACAATGCCTCCCAACCCCATGCACAACGTCATGACGGCACCGAGCAGCGCCTTCAGCGACGGACTCCTTCACCCCAAGTGTGTGAAGGAGAGATTCCAAGGTCCTTCCAGCCAGCTGCTGTTCCAGTCCTTAACACTCAGCTCTGCTCTCAACAGACCTCTCTGCCATTCATTCATTCACTCTTTCATTCATGTACTCAAGTGTCCATTCATTCACACATCCACTCACACGGACGCCATCGGTGTTACCGCTGCGCTGCTACCACTGCAAATACTGCTGTTGTTCCCTACTAGGGACAACTTTGGCACATTTATACTGTTTATATATTGTCATATTGTTTAGATGCAATGCGTTAATACAAGCCCTACCTGTTTTTATAAATACATTGTTTACACTGTTTATTGTTTATCCTTGGTTTTTGCTAGTTTTGATAACTTTCCTTGCAGTGTCCACTTTCTGCTGTGAGTGGTTGAATTTTTTTCCCGCTGTGGGACGACTAAAGGAACGATCTGTTCCATTCTGTTCCATTCTGCAGGTCATCAGAAGTGGAGAAGCCTCTCGGATGAGAGGCGGAACGTCTTCGAGTGAAGAATTTCAAGATTTCGACAAGCATTCACTCTCTCATTCACATGTCGTCTGGAGACATCTCTCCCTTGGATGTCCATGGTGTCCGATGACGACGATCCTGCCTCTACTGTGTGTGGGTCTTGCTGTGGCCTCCTGAAGTCCATGCATTGCTTGTTGGCAGAACCTCCGCGAGGTAGAGCGCTGCGTGGCGGCGTCCGCCAGCCGTGTTGGCTTCAGGCTGCATTTCCTCAGCAGGATTTTCAGTTGGTCTTCATATCGACTTTTCTGGCCACCTGCTGAGCGGCGGCCAAGGTGTCATTGGCCGTTGAGAGCTTTCCCTAGCAGGCGATGTTTGTGCACCCCGATGGAGTGAACAATCCTTCGGAGTTGGTGCTGGGCGACTGTGCCCTCGACACTGCCGCAGTATCCCTTCAGGATATCCCCGGGATGCATTGTAGGCATCTGGTGTGGAAGGTCTCGAGCATCCAATTTTCCCTTAGCGTCACACACTGATGCATTAGACACCCCTTTCTCGTCATTTTTTGACGAACCTCGGTAACCTAAATAAGGAGTTTTTATTTTCCACGTCTTTTTGCTCCAAATGAGAAATTGCTTTCCTCGGCTGACGGCGCACCCCAAAATAGATGCTTCTCCGCATGAAACACCCCTTTCGTGTCATTTTTTGACGAACCTGCTGCGTCACGCCAACATCAACATCCGTATTTATATCTAAACCTAAGATGAACAAAAGCGGGGTTTTTACTTTCCGACATTTTTCTGTTGCAAATGGGAAATCGTGTTCCGACACTGACTGCATCCTGAAAATAGATGCTTCTCCAGGTTCGTCGAAAAATGACTAGAAAGGGGTGTCCAATGCGTCAGCATCTGACGCAGGCTTCAGAGTGAGAACGTGTTGCTCATTCACACGCCATACAGAGACATACAATCATTCACCCTCTCATTTACACATCTGGGCAATCTGGGGTCTCCAATGGACCTCCTGCATATTTTGGGAGTGTGGGACTCCACGCAGAAAGGCCCCCCTGTCGGAATCCAACCAAGGATCTCCTTGCTGTGAGAGGAAAACGCTAACCTCTGCGCCACCGTGCAGCCAATTCATTAAATCAAAATGAAAATTCAAAAAAATTTGACAAAAGATCACAGCAGAACATATCAGTAAATGCATGGTAGCTGAAGAACGAGGGTCCTGTTATTACCTGGAACGACACCATTAGTAGCAATGGCACTCATTGATATGGCTGTAAGCATCGTCTGCAAAGAGAGACATAAAACTATCAGTTTGGGCCACGACTGATCACACGCTAAACCAAACTTGACCAAAACATTGTCGACACAGCGTTTCGGAAGGCGGCAGCACGTCAAGCGTTTGTGTACACTTCAAAAAAAACAAAATCTGCACGTATGCAACCATGAGGATTCTATTGACCGGTTGGCAATGAAACACCGCCTCGTGTCCAACTTAATGGCTTGTGTGTGTGCGTGCAAAGCAATCACTATGTGTGTGTGTGTGTGTGTGTGTGTGTGTGTGTGTGTGTGCGTGCACTCACACATGAGCAGCACATGAGGACAATCAGCAGGGACTGCATGATGCCGGCCATCCCGACAATCCACGTCAGCCGGAGAAAAAGGATGACACCGAAAATGTTCTGCAGACACGGCAAGTAGACTCCCATCAAGGTGCCCATGTTGGGAGACTGATGGAGAGAGAGAGAGAGAGAGAGAGGGAGGGAGGGAGGGAGAGAGGGAAGGGGGGAGGGGAGGGTATTGAGCATGACAAATCAGGAAACACAAGCATCGATCATGCGTATTGACCGGTGAGCTTTAGAAAGGTCAGTCCGTCATGTCATCAGCTCTCGCGTGTGTCCAGGTCTGGCGGTCAATCAACACGTTTCAATACAGAAAACTAGGACTTTTGCTAGTTTGGCGGCTAGATTTAAGGGGGGGGGTTGAAAGATAAGGTCATGGAGTCTCAGGAGACCAATTGGTTAAAAACAAAGAGACCCGTTGTTCCTTCGCTCTGACCTTGGGAGTCTTTCTCCGAGAGGCTTCGGCGCTCTCCTCCTCCTCGTGCTCCTTCGCCCCCTGGGTGATGTTGGTGTAGCTGACCAGGCGGCTGAGCAGGGACGAAACCTTGGGTCGGATGTCCAGCTCCTCCTCGAACAAGGCCAGGTTGCGGTCGTAGAAGTCCGTCTTCTTGCAGGCGGCATCGGCGCCGCTGAGGAACGGGCTGTCTTCTTTGTGGTTCCCATGGCCTGGGGAGGGGAGGGGGGGGGGTTAGCTCTGAATGTGAAGGCTAGAAAAATATATTTAAAAACGCCGCCCTCCCTTTGCTGTGACGTATTTAGCAAAGTGACATTATATAGGCGGACTGTGCACACGCATGAGTTCTTTCCCATGCTATAATTTGGATACAACACAACAAACGGCCTCTGTGGAAACGCAAGCCGTCATTTGCAGTAACGGACGTCTCATTCATGTGGCTCCACTCTTTGTTTTCATTCTCAGGGCGGCCGGAGCCTATCCCAGCAGTCATTGGGCGAGAGGCGAGCCACCCGATCACATGTCCGACTTTAGATTGGAGGGTCTGAGCCGCAGCCGCCAATTAGGTTCTAGAGATCCAGGTAAGTGAAATGACTGACAAAGTTCAATCATCAGAAAACAAATATCTACATCATCACAAAGGGAAAGATAAGCCTTTCAATAATTATCATCATCATTATTATTCAAATACCTGATAATCTGTGCGTAGCCGCGAAATTCAAACAGCACTAACGGCAACGCAACTCAATGGAATTCATCAACCGGGAGGCGCCGGCCACGTTCAGCCGCCGGATCGGAGTCCAGGTGATAAACAAACACGTTCCTACGCTCCGCTCTCATTAACTTCCGTCTGCTTTTGCAAAGAGAAAGAAGAGCGACGGCTGCATGCGACGGCTGCATGCGACGGCTGCATGTGACGCTGCGCGGCGAACTCCATCCAACACGCACGCACGCACGTCGCTCGCTCAGACTAACCCGACCTTGGGGTATTAGAGCACGGAAACTTCAACGGAAGCGTCCCGAGGCGACGGAAAAAAATACCGAACCGGGAGGACTAAATAAGAATCCGTCGCTTTCGCGGCGAGGCCGATCGGTCCGTCCTCCGCCGCCCGCCAGTCTTTGCTCACCTGCGTTCTGCGTCGCCCCGCCGAGACCGTCGCTGGAAGGGAGCATTGTCGTGCAGCTGTGTGCAGCCAGCAGCCCGACTGCTCTCTCCGCTCAGGCTGCTGGCGGACGTCGATTAAAATCCAGGACAGCCGGTCACCCGGGGTGAGCGCTCACTCAGGGGCCTGATCTAACCCGTGGCGTGCGATTGGTGGGCACCGTGAGAAACGACTCAAACATGCGTTGCGTGCGCTCAAGCGCGAGCTGCTAGCAAACAAATGGAAAAAATTTGTTTCTATTTTTTTAAAGTCCCCACTGGTCCCCACAAGGTAGGGGTTTTAGAGGAGAATCGGTCCCCACGAGGCAGCGAAATCACGTAAACACACACACACGTGGTATCCCAAAGACGTGCAGGCCTTCTTCCAATCTTTTTTTTCTAGTGGGGGATAACAACTGTTTTGACACATGGACACATCTGGGCCAAAACAATGAGCGGGAAACAACAGGATTGGGAAAAAATGAATCAGGAAACAATGAAAACACTGAGCTCCAGTGGTGGACGACACATAACCAATGAGAAAACTTGTTTAATCTTTATTTTTTCCGTCTTTTCCAATGTGAAACGCAAATACAAATCAGCTCCGGTAGTATTTTTATAGATTTTTTTTTTTTTTTTTTCCATGCAGGGATTTTAGTTACAGGTTACTTGCCTTTCCTGCAACCGTCTTTTTTTTTTCTTTTTTGTGAATTTCTTTTGCTGTCAGGAGTCAAACGCTGTATGATTTATGCAAGGCATCCAGTCTCCTCTCTCCTCTTCTATTTAAAACCAAAAATAGCACCCCCCCCCCCGCGAACTTGGTCCGGCAGCGGGCCGACGAGACGTCGTTAATAACGAGACCGAAGGCGAGGAAGGGAGCGGCGGGGACGAGTGCTGTGCACCGGAACATGGAGCTTTTACAGGATTGTGCAGCGACATGTTACCTTGGCCTGCACCAAAACAACCGCGGCCAGGAGACGGCAGCGTTGTGGGAGCAGCAGGGCGTATCAGTAATTATTTTCAAAAGACCGGCCTCCTCATCGGCACCGGGAGCTGTCTTGTCTTGACGGGTCCCATTAAAGATGATTAAAATGATTTACAGGGAGAAAAAAAAAATGGAACAATAAACCAGGATTTGTTTGTTTTTTTTGCAGTTTCAGTCACAAGAACTTACCTGAATGAATAATTGAATGGATGAATGAATGGTTGCATGAATGAATGGATGCCTTATCATCTTCGCTTCTTGCAAAAACATTCCACCGAGCTGTTTGCAGTACAGTCGACCCTTACAAACGCCCTGTTACCACGACCTTACCAACAGTTTTCCATCAAATTTTGAATCGAGCTGCGAACGAGTGTGGCGCGGTGAGGCAAGCTCACGCGGTTTCCGCCTTGTGGGGTTATAGCATAGCGGCAGTCGTGGTGCCCCGCGTTGTTTACATCGTTCATCGTTGGGTTCTCCTGTTGTTTTGTGCTTTTTCAATAAGCTAGCCCTCAGCACGGCTCCCAAAAGAGTTGGAAGTTCCAGTGATAGCGGTGTTAAGAAGAAGTTAAGAATTACACACGATCTGAAGAAGGAAGTAACAGCTAAACGTGAGAGTGGTGTTTGTGCTACTGCTAAGTCAACCATACATACAATCCTGAAGGACAAAGGAGCGGCAAAGACGGCCGATGTGGCTAAAGGGGTGGCCACGTCAACAAAGCTAAGATCGCAAGTCTTAGAAGAAGTAGAAAAATGATTGGATTAATGAAAGACAGCTGGCTGGAGATAGCGTTAGCAAAGGTCACATAATAGAGAAGGCTTAACTGTTGCATGAAGGAAACGGCGAGTGCAGCAAGAAGAGATAGAACACCGGAGGCACAGTCATAATTGAGGTCCTGTTTAATTCCTCTCTGTATTTTTGCCGCAAATAAACCCATAAAATATTTCAAAAGGGCGCGGAATGTTTTAAGAGCTGGAGAACACAATCAACGGGATTCACACTGAATTCAGTTGGAAAAATTGATTCGTTTCGCGAACGGAGTCAAAGAACGAATTCAATCCGTAAGCCGAGGTTCTGCCGTACATATTTATGTTCACGCCCTGCCCTTCCCTGAGCCCGCTGGAAGGTCACGTGATTGCAGCAAGTCCCCGGTTCTGTTCCGGGAGGAGAGGCTTCCTCTACGGAGTCTTTATCTTCTCCCCATGTTTGCCAGGCTTTCCTCCAGGTTTTTCTCACAGTCCAAAAACATACAGGAGCTTCTTTGGTGACCAGACTTGTGAATGAAAGGGTGAATGGCAAGTGACCCTGCAGGATTATGCATGATTAAATGAATGAATGATTGTCCTCTAAAATCTACTTCCTGTCTAGCTAAATGATAGCCCGTTGCATATTTTCAGATCATTATGATCGGTATCATCTCCTTTTGCAAAGCCTCTCGGTATTTGGACAATACATCGGGAATTTTTTTGTCATCTCCGGGCTTCATTTTGTCACCGGTGTTTTGAAATGCGAAGATCCGGCGTCGAGCAAAACAACATATTCATCAAAATAAAACGACTGACATGATGATTACGCCCACGTTGTCAGAATCGTCAGGTCCTCTTTTGCGGCGCCCGGAGGAGACGCTGTGTTGTCGGGTGGGAGAGCACGAACCCGAATCTGCCTTTCAAAAGACTAACCTTTTTATTCGGAAAGGACGAATTCAAAACTGCCAGTTTTTCAGGAGGGAAACTTTGAGTTGGACTTGAAAGAAAAAAATAAATGAAAAAAAAGATAAAAGCAGATTAAACTTGGAGCACAATCTCACTGTACATCAGCTCCTTAAGGTCGGAAAAGCCTCTTTGCTTAAGTTTCCCTGTAATGAACACTTAGGATTTAAGGCAGCTTAGCCTCCTCCATTCAGTGCATTTAGCGAGCAGGAATTTTCTACTGATTACGGGAGGTTGTTTGTGTGTGTGTGTGTGTGTGTGTGTGTGTGTGTGTGTGGGTGTGTGTGTGTGTGTGTGTAAGTAAGAGACAGCACGAGAGTACAGATGAGCATTCCTTTTACGTCCTTCTCTTTCATTTCTTCGTCCCATTCACGCCGACGGATTTACGCAGCGTCCATCTTCCTAGCACGGCTAGCTGAGACTGCACTATTGTGCAACCACAATACGACCGTTACATTGTATATAAGCGCATTACATACACCGCACAGACACACAACCACACACACTCATACACACACTATCTGAGCGACTATTCCACAACACAGAAAAAAAACCCTGGTGTTTTTTTCTTCATTTGCATGAAACCAATGCAAATGGAATGATGGTTCGCGATCCCACAGCAAAGGTCCTCGGTTGGATTCCGAGAACTTTCAGTGCGGAGTCTCCACGTTCTCCGGGATCTCCGGTTTCTTCCCACAGTCCAAAAAACATGCAGGAGATTCACTAGAGAAACCAACTTGCCCATATGTGTGAATTACAGGGCGAATGGTTGACTGTCTCATGTGATGTGTGAATGACTGAATGGTTGTTTGTCTCATATAACCTGAACGAGAGAGCAAATTCTTCTCCAAATGTTCTTGTCGTGGCAACTGGACTTGAATTTCTTCACCCGAAGGTGCTTCTTCAGTTCAGTTCGAACTTCTATTGAAGAAATTCAGTGAAGAAATCCAGTTACCACGACGAGAAGGTTTCAAGACCTCACCATGACGTGGATGACCGAGGACCTCCGCACACAGAGGGAGCAAATGGCTGCATGTCTCATATGGAGTGTGAATGAAGGAGTGAATGGTTGTGTGAAAGTAACGGGAAATGTAAGAGTTGAAGTTTGTATGTCTACATGTGGCCTCGTGATCGATCTGGGGTGAACAGCTGAGATAGGCTCCACCCACCTATATTGTTACACATATATATATAGGTGTACACACACACACACACACACACACACACACACCCATATACACAAATATATCATAATTAGGGCAACAAACAAGGAAGTTCAGTGGAATCTCTCTCAGACTGAACTGAACTTTGCACCGCAAAGTAAACAGTTCTTTTTGGATTGGGCTGAATTGAGGACGATACACGACGTCGGGGACTCCAGTCAGTCACACATAGCAGGTGTTTCCGCGGGCTGGAATGCGTTGCGTGTCGATTTTTCCCCACGTGGAATCGGTGACAGCCTTAAGACAATCGGCTTGATTAAACGTCCCGCGCCGCCGTCGCTTCAGTATTTGATGCTTTTTCACGCCGCGCTGCGTCCGAGCCGAGGAATGCCAGCCTGCTGGGATGTACAGCAAAACACATTAGCTTTGATGCGCGCTAATGACGGGGAAAAAGACCTCGGCCCCGTCTGATTACCTCGGGGGGGGGGGTTAGAGTTGCGGCTCAGGACCCACTACCAGTCACACACACACACACACACGTGTGTGTGTGTGTGTGTGTCCGTGTGTGTGTGTGTGTGTGTGTAAACCTGGCGACGAATATGCTGCATTTTAACAGGATTGCGGGATTCTTTTAAGCTGCACATAAAGAATCACTGATCAGGCGATGATATGTATACACACACGCACACACACACATATATAAATACGCACACACACATACATATATGTGTGTGTGTGTATATATCTATATATATACATAAAATAAATCCTTTGCATTCCACTCTTTGTATGTGTATCTGATGAACCTACTGTACGTACAGTATTTTCAACACAGTTATTTGCTCGGTGGCAGAGCGTGGACGTGACGGGGTGACGAAAAACTGGGGGATTGTTTCCAAACCATCAACGGAAGGACACGGAAACGTGTCGGACATCGGACACGCGGACAGGCGCACGCACACACAAACACACACACACACACACACACACACACACACACACACACACACACACACACACACACACAAGGGACAGAAATAAACTATGGAAGCAGGATTGCAGTGTTTGTTAAACAGGTGAATGGATAAATCCTGACAGTTGTGTGTGTGTGTGTGTGTGTTTGTCTGTGTGTGTGTGTGTGTGTGTGTGTGTGTGTGTGTGTGTTTATTTGAGCGTGTTTATCCCAGGGTTATCCTTAGCAACCGTAGGAAGTGTGTGCATCTCTGTGAATGTAATCAGAGTGATTCGCCCAAGCTAGGCTTCCTCTCAGCAAGGTTATTTTTTTTTTAACTTTATTTAACAGGAGAACATTTCCAAAGAGGAAGGCTCTCCATTCAAAAACACACACATGGAACAAAAAAGATTCCTCTTTGGCCTTGGGGCTTTACGCCGACATATTGTGACGTCATGCGATTATGCGGCGCGGGATTCGCGACGCATAAATAGGTGTGCGGAGCTGAATACCTGGATTGTGAGCGCACGCTCGAGAGGGCGTCGATCCCGCCACGAGCCAGGGCGCAACAAGTGACCGCAGTGTTCGGAGCGAAAAACAGAGCTGAGTTCATAGCAGCGGACAGACTGGGAGCAGTGTCAGAGAGGCCCCTGATTGGCTGGGACCGGACGAACCCAGATGGCGACAACGGCTGCGCGTATCGCCGTCCTATGCAGAGCTAATCCAGAACCGAGACTCGTATGCTTTCTTTTTCCATTTTTTTCCTTTCGTGCCACGACGGGACGGCTGGAAGGACGGATCACAGCTTCTGCTCCCCGACTAATCTGTCACTTTTTGAGGGGAAAACGCTAGCATTATCATTCACGCTAGCGCACTCCTGGAGCTTTGCCCGAGCTACTCATTTATCAGTTTCCTCCAGCGTGGAGCCGTCCTCGCAGCTGTCCGCCGAGTCAAATTGTTGTTGTCGTTGTTGCAGCGGCGCTCCGGGAAGCGCCGCGCAATTGGGTTAGAAAGAAAAGGAAGAGGAGAGGAAAGAAAAATGAACTCGCTCGGACATGGTTCAGGGGTTATTTCAGGACGTCTTTATTTTCCCAAAACTGACAGAGACAGTCAGGAGCTCAATTTAGCGTCGTATTAGGAAACCGTATGTCTTCATGGTGCGACTTCCGCGCATTCCAGAAATGACAAACCAGACAGCTCGGCCGACACATCCGAACATTCCTTCTTTTAATATCAGAGCCCCGTGACCCTGGAGCCGTTTACAGCAAATCCCGAAAGGGAAAACAGAGACGTCTTTAAGTCTTGGTTTTTTTTTTTTCGGTCACGTGAGTCAGAATCGGCCTTGTGGGTTTTTGGACCGTATCCGACCTTCTGGCCCTTTATTTGGACGTCGACGTTTTATTTAAAAGACACGCCCGTGTGAGTCTTTCATTAAAAACTCCTTCTTCGCCCGGTCCCATCCCTTCAGCCCCGCACAACTCCCACATAATCCCCCCCCCCCGCCCCCCTTCTCTGTTTTGATACAGCGGAGGAACAAGTGAGTGACAGCGGAAGACAAGCCGAGGCGAAGAGGGAGAAATTTGCTCCTGTGTTGTTAGGCAGCCAATCTCTGTGAAAGGAAATCCTCCGCCGGCACAAAGAAAGCTCCATCTTTTGTGCGACGAATCACTGGGGGCCCTTTTCTTGTGGCAGAGTGGTATCAGCCCCCGTCATGCATCCCCACCCTGTTGCGTCTCTCCCTCTCCCTCCAACCGCCTTCATTGTTTTGCCTTTGTTACTTATCTGCGCCGGAGTTTTACTTTAAAAATGCTTCCTCAGCTGAGGGAGCGACAGAGAGAGAGAGGGAGAGAAAAAAAAAAAGAAAACATCTCCGAAATGAGAGAAAAAATAAGTTTCTCTCCGTACATGAAATATACAAGGGAACGCTCAGAAAAACAATCCCAAAAAAAAAAAAAGTTATCTGGCCCTTGAGGATTGCCATGGTAACCATCTGAGCAGTTGTTTGGTCGGCTGTGAGGACAAAGCGAGAGCTTTCCTGCGCCGAGCAGCAGACAGTTCAACAAGTAAAAACACATGTTGTAAACAGAGAGGAGCCGTAAGAGCTGCGAGACTCACCGTCGGAGCTGACAGTGTCTTGGTGATCCGGGTAGTCCTGCCCGGCGTCCCTGTAATCCACCCGGTTAATTCCCTCGAGGCTGTCGTAGCTGGACTGAGCCCGATCCTTTACCGGCACCACTGTGAAGTGAGGCATGTTTTCATCACGCTCCTCTGCTGCTGCGTCCCAGGGCTCGCTCTCAACATAGCAGGCTAGCTTATTAGCTACTTTTTCAACTCCTCCACTAATGGCAACTACATTCCACTACACTACGCTCACTTCCTCTGGAGGGTATGCTCATACTCCCCGCCCACGGGCCAGCCCCTCCTGGTCTTTTTTGTGTGAACAGAGAGCGCACAAAGGTCTCACAGGGACATTTGGGAAGAGAGACCCCCCCCTTGTCCCGGGAAGAAATGATCCCGCGAGGCTCGCCGGTGATCGGAGATTAGTATGGTCAAGCCCCGAGAGGAGTCACGCTCCGTCAAGAGGGCGAGAGAGGGTACACGGTGACCCCATTCCTGCCGTCCGGTGTCATCATGACAGCGGGCAGGGTGGACCTTGTCTGGTCAAGGTTCACACAGTCGGCCCTTTGTGTACCCGGTCCTTCCCGAAAACACACAAACTCCTACGTGGCAGTTCGGAAAATAATCAAAGTGTGACGACGGCGGAAAAGAAGCAAAGGGTAAGAACTGTCAGACAGTGCGGAGGAGGTCTCTCAGGGCCCTGCTCCCACCTCCTGGAAAATGTGAAAGTAAGCCTTCCAGATGATTCAGAAGATTTTACAAATGGAGGAGGGTTTTTTTAAAAGGCCCGAGGAAAGACTGCAGCCTTTTTGAGGACAATTCGCACTCCTACTTTCCAAGAACAGTGCCATAAAACAGTAAAAGCGGCAGATCAAAGAGTCCGCGGCGTAAGCCTGTTATTAGAGACGGCCTGTTCCTTTCAGATCTTCCCATCGCCAAGGATGGCGGCCGCGAGGCGAAGAAAAGGGTCGGCCAGCAAGGGATGCGTTGTTGTTGGTTTTTTGGGGGGCATTAGAATACAAATATCCAGTGAGGTAAACGTCTTCGAGTAGCACCGGCTGTGAGGAAAGAGGAAAGTCAGCGCTGTGCATCTCCACGCGGCGCCGGTGGATTTCTCAACACGCGCACAAAGAAAAAAGAAAAAAGAAAGGAACTCCAGCAAAGTGACCTCCAGTGCGCTTGAGCTTTCCTCCCTTTTTTTTTTTTTCCTCCTCTCGCATCTTAAAGTTTATGGGATGTGCTGCACAGTTTCCCCCCCGGCTCATTAATCCCAGCGATGGTTTCCATAACCGCAAATGCCGAATGTGCAGAACCGACTCCATTGCCGCCTCTTTAATTTAACGCCTCCTTTCCTTGATTTTCTGAACTGAAATCAAATACTAATCTCTCTATTTCTATTTAAGAGTAAGCAGATCATTTCGTTGTATTTATTTAGCAGACGTTTTAAAAGGTGTCCGCTCACACCAATGAAAAAGTAACTGGTTTTCACATCCCCGCTTCGACCGAGGCCACCACGTTTTCCCAAACCTTGAGTTTTAATATGCCTGCATTGTCGGGAGCGGGAGCCGCTCTAAGGTACATTTCTAAAAGTATCACGGATGGAGTGCCAGGAATTCGTGTACAAATGAGTCCCAACTCTGACAACACATAAGCCCAGATGCGCCATTTCACAAGACACTGGTTCATTTGGGAAAAGTGACCCCTGCAGCTCGACTTGGGGACCCCAAGACGTCGCACATCTGGTTCACAACACTGGAATGGAGATACCGAGAGAAAAGCCGACATCCGTTCAGCCTTCCTGTTCGGAAACTCATCTTCGCAAACCTGTCGAAGGTTTATCATCACAACAAATACAATTGGCTTGAAAGGTGACACATGACACAAAGACACGAGAGAAGAGGAGCAGACAGAGTAATGACTATTGCTGTTTGGCATACCATAACCATTGGATAATTATCGCGCAAATATGATAATTATCGTACCTCTAGCACCGTTAGCTTGGAGGGGTGGGAGTGTCATGGTTTGTTGTGTCTTCCGTTGTTATGACTGATCTGGTTCCCTTAGAGAATATTGAATAAGAGGCCAGGCGAAACGGAATTAGGAAACAAAAAAAAATTGACGCTGACGTACAATGCCCGGATGTGTCTCACCACGTAAACAGCTGAGCGATGGTGCTTGGTGCTACACGAGTCACCGCTGCCGGTAAATGTCACCGACACGACAATGGCGTCAGCCGGAATTGACCGACCGCGCTCAGCGGGGTCGTGTTAAATCAGCCTTCTATTTAACCCTGGGATCAATAGTTGCTGGTAAAACTTGAGGCGTTGAACTGAAGACTTTTTCACTCTGGGTTACGACTGATTTCAGTCTCTGGTCTTCACCAATTTATTCTAGAAAACAAAACACATTATGATTTGACAGAAGTCGAAACAAACGAAGGTATGAGTTTACACTCATCCGTTAGCAGCTAGCTACTTTGCTTATCGTGGACAGCTTGTTGGCGGTTGGTGGTGAGAGAAATACAAGTGAGATTTGTCGTCGATTCAGTGTTTCAGACACGTGTCACCGATGAGCGTTAATAACAGAATAGCTAGAAAGTTGTTTGTGCCGCTTAAAGGCCGAGAAGAGGTGAGGGGTGCGACCGTTCCTGCGGACCCCGTTTTCTAAAACAGAACAGGGAGTGTGGTTCAGCTTTGTTTGGTAAACTGAGTTTCAAGTTCTTGTCATCGCAGAGGCGGTCACACAGACATGGGAAACCCAAATATACGTTGTGGTTGAGGGAGGAGCGTCTGGCGGAGGGGCCTCCCCCCCCCCCCACGATTGATAGACCTCTGATTCATGAGGAAAAAAAAAAAAAGGTTGA
>CAAKHD010000152.1:19986-41735 GCA_901007705.1 Fistularia tabacaria | reverse complement strand
CGGCCCTTCTCCCCCCATGGAAGTTTTTCCACCCCCCCCCCCCCCCCCCCCCCCCGCCGCCTCTTGTCCGAGCACAGCCGGGGTCACGTGACCTGTCTCAAGCCCGACTGGAGTCTGAAATCACAGACGTGGTCGACTCTCACTGTTTTAAATCGTCAAAAAAACTAAAAACTAAAACGCATGAAAAGAAGCGAAAATCAAAGCAGAAGCCCCAGATAGGGGTTGACTTTGACGAGATGTTTCGTGTTCCAACGGATCGCTGAGGTTTCAAACCTGGCAACCACGCCTGGTGACGGAGGAGGCCCCCCCAAAAGGCAATCGCGCGGTCGCGGGATCACGACCGGACTCGGCGAGGTCGGGCCGACGTTTGGGATTCCTTCTGATTGCTTGCACGGGAAAACAAACGACTTGAGTTCGCTCTAACTCCCCGTCCCCTTCCCCTCCCCTCTGGCCTTCCTCTAGACCTGCGTCCCGGTGGTTCCAAACTCAGCGTCCTCCTACCCAGATCTTCACCATCCCTCCTCTGTACATGTCCAAACCATCTCACTCTGACTTATCTCCAGAACATCCAACCTGCGCCGTCCCTCGGATGGACTCGGTCCTGATCCTCTCCATCCTCCTCACTCCCAAAGACAACCGCAACGTCTTCATCTCTGCAGCCTCCTGCTCTGCCCCCTGCCTCTGTCCATCTAGGGATCGCAATGTCCATCAGAGAGAAGTGCCGCGTGCCTGTAAGGACTTCATGGGGTAGGTATTGAAAAAGGGCCGGATAAAACGGGCGTTTCATGAAAGTGCTGGGGCGTGGATTCTTATTTTTACAGGTGCGTTACTCATCTCCTCCACGCGTAGCCGCGCCTCACGAGATATATGCGCGCCTCATCCCAGCCGCCCCCCCGTCTCCGGGGAAATTCCATCCCGATCAAAGTTCGTTGCGAGAAATCAAACCGTTTTTTTTCCCACAAAGACGGTATGTTTTACTCCATATATCTTCTTGCCAAAACAAGCCGCGTTTAAGTTTAGGGCGGATAAAAATGCCTTATCGGCGGTGCTCAGTGCTTTGCAGCTTCCAGTCCCGGGGGGAATAATAGGGGTGGAACAGGATACGTGAGAATCAGACTGGAATGCATCAGTAACTCATTCATTCATCATCTGTATCTCATCCTGCACTCAGGGTGGCGGGGTTAGCCTGTCCGAGCTGTCATTGGTCGAGAGGCGGATCGATCACACCGCCACATCTAGAGATACACAACCACTCACAGTCTCATTCACGTGTCTGCGCAATTTAGGGTCTCCAATGAACCTCCTGGGTGGTTTAGGACCGTGGGAGGAGAACATGGAGACTCCACACAGAAAGACAACGAAGCGGGGACGTTCTTGCTGTGAGGTGGAAGTGGTAACAACTGCTCCGCCGTGTTCCGCCCCCGTCACCGATTAACTGTCGCCTCATCGTTGGATTTGTCGGCAGTCCGGAGGCAAGAAACAATCTCTATCAGACATTTTGATTTTATTTTTCTCTCACCAGAAGAAAAGCCGGGCTGACAAATTTCCAGCACAGCCTCCAGTAAAGCCCGGGCTTAAAACCCATCATCCGCTCAATGTCTTCGCTGAAGCGATCCACACCTGGGGGGAGAGACAGAGCCGGAGTCAGTGGGAGGAAGGAGAAACGAGCAGGACGCACATCTGGGTCTCGGTTTCCATCATACGCCTTGCAAACTCTGAATCCGTTGTTGTTGGTTTTTTTTTTGCTAACATTTCCTCAAAACAGAGCTGGGATTCGACGTATCAACTCCACTTTCAAAAGATTCACTTTCTTTTATCGTTTTCATTTGCCCATACATGGTCTATTTTCAGTTTTTTTTGGTAGCACTGGCCTCGTTGATTAGAAAAAGAAAATGAATGTCACGTGACACTTTGAGGCGATGACAACAAATGGAAATATGATGTCCATTGTAGACAAGTAAAAGTTCCGGCTCCTTGGATTTCTGACCGTAGAACCATGACACTCCAATGGCCTCGATCAAGACGCCAAACAGTATGGACGTCCCCGCCGCGTATTTATCCAACAGCGTCAGCACGTAGATCCCACCCTACGGGCCGAAGAAAACACACCATGTCAACAATGGGGGTAAATAACAACTGACGCTCTTTCCCGAGAGTTGGTTGTCCGCGCAATGAGTGGCATCACAAGGGCGGCGAGGGGACTGGAGTCGTATCCGGACCGGCACGCTCCGGGTCTAGCCCCCCCCCCCACCCCGGGGGGGACGAAGCACGAGAAAGACGACGTTCACTATCCTCCGTAATTTCGCTGATTCGGTTAGAGGATGAAAACCGTGCCAATCAGGAACAGAATACCTTTCTGTCTCGACCGACCGCGTTCCAGTAATTGGTTAGCCTACCTCCTTGATACCGGTACCATGTGAATTGAAAGGACACCGAAATAATGCAGAGCTTCCTGGACACAATTAAGTTAACTAATTTCTCATTGGTTATCGGGGTGAAATGCAATCGGTCTTTTGATCAATACTTTGAAGGATTTGTTTGACATTTCCAAGCTAATTTTCTGTGACGCCGACTTGCGTATTTCCCGTCCCGGGCGGTGTTTGCATTGCTTTTTTCAATGGACTCGAGGTTCTTGGCGGACACTTTTTTTTTTTTTTTTAATAAACCTGTAAACCAGCATTTTCTACGAATAAGGAGTTGGATGGACACCGCGTTCAAACGTGAATTTCGGACCCCGTTAAAACCGGACACTGACGTTGGTGATGCACAGCAGGGCCACCAGGAAGGTCCCGAAGGCTGTGGCAAAGGTGAAGAGCTTCCTGTTTCTCTTCAGGATCTTGAAGTCATCTGTCAGGCCCGTGATCACCGCCTCCATGCCGCCCATCTGCAGGACAAAACAGAGATCTGACATCGCTTCCCACCGCCGTCTCTATCTAACGAACAAGATTGATTGATTTCATTCAATTTGGTCGGTTCCTGGCGACCTCTCGGACGGTTCATGTTCCCCGCAGAGCTTTCAAGGATTCACTTCAGCTTTTGTGCCACAGACAATATCGGTGAAAACACGGAATATTCCATAGTGGCGGAAAATAGTTACATTTAAATCAGCATCAATGCAAAATCTTCTTTCGGAGGTGGCGAAATAATGATTTCGATACCCTGTGCACATATGTGCGAGGGGTACAATTACAAAAAGTCACGTTGTGAATGTAAAGCCATGTAAACTCCAACGCTTCCTCCCCTGCCTGCTGTCATATCCCTCCATCAGTGCATGATGGCAAGCTCATATCTTCTCCCGAAACCCCGGGCTCTGTCCTTCCCCCCCGGCTCGATCTACCACCAAGGCGGCCAACGTTGTTATTTTTTTTTTAGGATTAATAAACCTATCGTGGCATCATCTTATCCATTAGCATGTAACAATTCGCGCTACTGCTATTATCATATGTGAGATCACGCGTGCATGTCCCAGTCTCATCGCCCCTCTGCCTCTCTTTCTCGCTTTCTACCGCGGCTGGTCGAGGCAGAAGGCCGCCCACATACGAGCACGGATCCGTCAAAGGCGGGGATTCATGGGAGAATGTTGGGTTTCTGTCAATCATTTTAAAGTGTGTGGTCCAGAACTGCTGATAAATAATAAAATCTGTCTTGACTTGAGACCGTTTAGCCAAAATAGCATGTTTATAAAGATTGGTTGATCCTTTTGACATAATTGAATAGAAAATAATTGGATGATTTTAAAGGGGGGGGGGGCGAAAAAACATTATTTCTCTGACTGCAAACTCGCAGCACTGCTCATCGGGAAAATATAATAATCCTATTAAAGATGACGCGGCTCTGGACCCAGAAAAGGGTTATATTCGGAAATAAACGAACTCTGTCATTCTTGAGAACTCCTTGAGGGAAAAAAAAAGACAGGAAGGTGATTCAGTCGCCTTCTTAATGACGTTGTCTCTTCTCTTGAGCAAAACTCAAGTGCCTCAAGTGGAAAATCTCGCAAACGGGAAAAATGCGGAGAACATTATTATTTCCAAGGAACGCAAGATTTAGCGTCCGATCCAGATAACAGGGAAGGACCGTCATGATACATTGATGTCGTTCTGGACTCCCGGGTGTTCAGACGTACACTCTGTTCTGTTTTTCTTCACATTCCCCCATGCAGGGAAAGCAGGCCTGATCCGTCTGTTTTCTCCCTTTTCCTTTTTTTTTTTTTTCAGCTTTTCTTTTCACCTTCGTTAGAAGAGGGCCGCATATCAGGGAGGATTAGTAAGGCTTGTAAATTTACACGCGCGCGTTACGTTTTATTCCGCCGTAAATACTCCCCCTCTTCGTGAATATTTTCTTTCCCCCTGCAGGCCGTACTGTCACGGACTCACCGAGCTGTCAATACCCAGAGTCAACAGCATGATGAAGAACACGATGGCCCAGAACGTTGAGCCCGGGAGCGTAGAAATCGCCTCAGGGTAGATGATAAACACCAGTCCTGCCCCTGAAGATGCACATATAATCATTTATTAGTGCATGTTTTTGAAATAAAACAGTGAAAATGTATTAGCATTTTTAAATTCATGTATTTATTGACATCATTTTGCCACTTCTCCCAGCATGTGTCACGTGCCACAAACCAGGGAGACGTTTTTAAGATTTTAAAAGTGTAGGTGAGTGGGTTACGGAGTTAAAGGGGGACGGGCTGGAGTGTATATATACATACTTATTTATCTATCTATGTATATGTGACTGTGTATATATAAAGGAGAGGGCGGCCAGTTGCAAGGAAAGAGCCTATTATCATACAAATAATGTGCTTGATGTTAATTACATATGTACAAATATATATATACACACACACACACAGTGCATACATGTATGTATATATACCATTAACATATCAACATCAGACAAACAAAGTCCATTTGCATGATAAATGATAGTTGGGTGTATATATCTATATATACATGCATATCAGCACACATTTGTATATGTATCCTATTATCATTTGTCATACAAATAACTTTGTGCATGTATATGTATGCACAGTATCTATCTTATAGTATATAAATATATAGATAGATATAGATTCCATTACCATCAGGCTCACAAAGTTATGTGCATGTTAAATGATATTAGGATAAATATATGTGTGTATGTAAATATATTTGTGAATTAACACACACGCGCACACGGCCGCATACACACTCACATATATATTCCCTTTACATCAAGCGCAAAAAGTTATCTGTGTTCTCTGTCTTTTGATTCATAGACAAAAATGTAATATCCATCCATCCATGCATCTTCTCCCGCTTATCCGAAGTCGGCTGCCTCCGGAGCCCTCACGTTACGTTTGGGTCTACCAGGTCTGACCGTCATCCTCCCCCACCGTCGGAGCCAGCTCACCACCAGGTGGTGATCGGTGTCCAGGACGTGCGGCCGCACGTCCGACGACACGACCGCAAAATCGATCAAAGAACTGCGGCCTAAGGTGTGTTCGTGCCAAGTGCACACATGGACACCAAGAAGGGTGGGCAGACTGAACTGCTGTTGGGTGCATAGCCACAAACAGCAGTCGGAACCCGCCCCCCCACCTGGAGGCGGAGGGAGGCTACCCTCGAGTCCGTGCAGGCGCCTCCAGCCCCAGTGCAGCCCCTCTCAAGAGGTCCTGGCTCCGGACGAGGTGAGTCCGACTATATCTAGTCGGAAGCTCTCAACCCGGAGCACCAGCTCCGGTAAATGTAATATAATATGCAATTTTAAAATACTGTTCACAATAATGGCAGGCAGTGATGTAACAAAATATTGTGTATTTCATGTTCTAGTGCATGTATGCATGTGTGTGTGTGTGTGTGTGTGTGTGTGTTTTGTGCTCACCCTCTGTTGCGACATCCTCTATTCTCACCCCGTGTTTGTATGCCATGTATCCCAGCACAGAGAAGATGGCAAACCCTGAGAAGAAGCTGGTGACGCAGTTCACAGTGCTGGTCAGGAGAGCATCCCTGCGGAGACGTGCACGCACGCACGCACGCACGCACGCACGCACGCACGCACGCACACACACACACACGCACACACACACGAACACAAACACAGCGTCACAGAGGAGTTCACAGTTGGAATATTGTGTATCCCGCATTCCGCACACAATGTCGAAGGTGCCTTTTGTGTTGACGGCCCCAGAAGTCAGCCAGAGCGGCTCTCTGACCCCCGGGGCATCGGACACATTGTCCAATCACGTAATTTCACGCGTTGCTTTTTTGGCGTCTTGTTTTCTCTGAGTTGACACGCGGCCAAACATAATGTTTTGGAGTGGATATTCCGGTTATTGGGATGCTGTTGCTCGTCCTTGATTACCGCGGGCGCCTGAGAAAATGGGCAAGGTCGATTTGACCTGGACCACCTCCTGGGCTGAAGGAGCAGAAACCTGCCAGAGAGGGATTTTCTCCCTCCCTCCCTCCCTCCCTCCTCTGACTCTCCCTTTGATTTTTCCCTTCACCTCACATTGTGCTCTGGAGCCGGCGGTCCAGTCTTATTTCCAGCAGCGGACGGCGCGATTGCTGCCGTTCAACTCGGACGCATGCTAACACGGAAAAGAAGTTCCTCATCGTCTCTACTTTCTCTACGTTTGGTGCATTCGAGCGCGAGCAGTGACTTGTTCTCAAACAGTCCGACAGAAAAATTTGGGTTCACTGCTCCTTCTGTTTTTTTTTTTGTTGTTTTTTTGGGGGGGTGTTGGGGGGGAGGATAGGGATACAAATCTTCATCAGCTCCGTTGTTTTTGTTCTGACGTCGTTTTACGCCCCGATCCGGATTCGCCGCGCGGGCCGTAGAGCGGATCCCGCCCCCGCAGAGCGGGCCAGCGCGTGTCGCTGATCCGGGGGCCGACAAACAAGAGGACAGCGGGAGGCCCTGTTTGCGTTGGACGTTGGCGGAGGAAATGAGAACAGACAGGAGGGGAGGGGTTTGTCATTTCAGCGCACAATAGGACGCCCGGCCCCGACTTGTTGATTCAATTTGACGGCCTCGGCGAGGCCGTTTCATCGTTTCGTTTTTTGTTTTACACGTCTTCTATGTGTCGCACATTAGGCGACAACTGCTGGCCGCCTCCAACGTGCACTGCGGCCCATTAATGTGGAAAAAGATTATCATGGGAACGGCGTCGCTGTCACAAACAGATGGCCTCGAGCGGTGATCTGGAAAGCCTCGCCGGCCTGCGCTTCGTCTGCACCGCTCACACCGGGGGCCGGATTGACGGCGCCCCCTGCTATTTCGGTCAGGTCGGCCTGCGTTTTTTTTTTTTTTTCCTTATTCGAGACCCGCCGACGATCGCCAGCCTTACCTGTAGCAGTTGTTGTCGAACTTGTTGTAGCTCGCGAAGGCAATGAGCACCCCGAACCCCGCTCCCAGCGAGTAGAAGATCTGAGTGGCCGCGTCGATCCACACCTGCAGGGATTGGGAATACCAATAATCATTCCTTCGTTTTCTACACGGCTTATCCTGCACTCAGGGTGGCACGGAGGGCTGGAGCCTACGCCGGCTGTGATTGGGCAAGAGGCGGGGTTCACCCCGCTTGCCGAATGATCACAGGGTCGCATATAGAGACAAACAACCGTTCATCCTCGCATTCACGCATCATATAAAACATCATTCAGATGTCACATACAGACATACAACCGTTCACCCTCTCATTCACATGTCTGGGCAATTCGGGTTCTCTAATGAACCCCCTGCATGCTTTTGGACCGTGGGAAGCAGCCGGAGAACCGGGGGAGAATGTGGAGCTTCAACACACAAAACCCGTCCATCAGAATCCAACCAGGGACTTTTTTTTTTTTTGCCTGTGAGAAGGAAGCGCTCACTTTCGGCCCACCCAGGAAAACTCTCTTTTTAAATCATCCTTTCAGTGCATCCTTTATCCCGGCTTCGAGCTGGGTGACAGCACGAGGGAAATATTCCTCCGTGTACACTTTTGATTTCTTCACGATCAAAGGGAGTACGCAGCTCCCGGCCTCGCTCGGCGAGCCGGAGCCCGCATGTCATTTTCCTGCAGACTCTTCCTCCACCCTCACAACAATATATCAGCTCAGGCGCTGAATGATTGCGTCTTAAATACGCGTGCATGACACACATAACATCACATGTATAAGTCCGGCGCGGCCCCGCGCCACCCACGCAGCAGAACCGAAGCAAAATGCTGTCATGCGGGATTTTTATATCCAGTTCTCATTTCGGTCCACATCATCTTTTTCTGTCAAAAAGAAAATCCCGTTGAAGTTACAGGTGCACTTCAAAATTCACCGTAAACTCTCAAATCAAGTTTCGCTCTTGTGAGTGTTCATTGCGACACGACTGCTAACGTGGCTCTGTTTACATCCGGGAACTGCGGCGTTGTTGTGTGACTGCGAGGGGTGTCTCTGACCTCCAGGTTGTTGAGCCTCTTGAAGTCGATGTGCAAGTAGGCCCTGATGCCGTCCATGGAACCCGGCAGGGTGACTCCTCGGATCAGCAGGACGAATAGCACAACGTAGGGCATGGTGGCGGTGATGTACACCACCTGGGGCGCAAGAGCAGAGCGGGTCAATGGAGACAAACGACCACCGATAGATTCTCAGTGAGGTCGCCGCGGGCCTGGAATGTACCTTTCCCGAAGACTTGACGCCTTTCCATAGGCTGAAGTAGAGGATGAAGACCACGGCCACCAGGCACAGCGATAGCTCCCAGCGGGGCAAACCCAAGTCGTGGATGCCTTTGCTTTCGTGGAGGTGCAACACACCCCGTCTGCGGCGGGACAGTGACAGGGTGATTGCAGGCAGCACCGATCCACTCCATTCATTCATTCATTCATTCATTCATCCATTCATTCATTCATTCATTCATTCACTATATCTGGTCAGGATTGTTGGAGGGGGGGGTGGCAATCCTAACTGTCATTCAGCGAGAGGCGGGGTTCACCCTGGACCGGTCGCCAGGCAATCGCAAGGCCACATATTGACATACAACCTTTCATATAAAATCATCATTCATACATAATATAGAGTAATAATAATAATAGTAATAGTAATAATAATTACCAGTAATAATAACAATGAGATAATATGACCATTCACCCTTTCATTCACACCTCATACAGAGATACTTCCATTCACTCTATCACTCGCACATAATATAAAGATGAACAACCCTTCACTCACTTGCTCTTATGCGAAATAAAATCATTCATACATAAAATTGTGATAAATGACTGTTAACTCTGTCATGAATGCGTCACATAGAGACATACAACCATTCACCCTCTCATTCACACTTCATTCACATGTCACATGAGACACGCAAACATTAACTCTCTCCTGACGTGTCATATTGAGACGCACAACTATTCACTCGCTCATTCAGACATCATATAAAGTGATCATTCATACATAATATTATGATATATGACCATTTATTCTGTCATTGATATTTCATCTAGAGACATACAAACATTCACCCAGTCATTCACACATCTCTCACTCACGTAACACAGAGACGTACAGCCATTCACTCACTCATTCATATGTCATATAAAGTCATCATTCATATGTAATATCCTGATATATGACCATTCACTCTGTCATAGATACGTCACATAAGGATATACAACCATTCATCCTCTCATTCACACATCAGGGCAATGTAGTGTCTCCACCATACTTGCCCTGTCGGACTCGAGCCAGGCATAGCACAGCACTAACGTGCCGCCATTCATCAATATCAGAAAGATATTATTCGGTAGACCATCTCTAATATTTCGGAGTTTAAAAAAACTAGACGCATTTCTCATAAGCGACGAAATTCCCTCCCCGGGTTCCACTGAAGGAGCGGTGAACTGACCGAAACTGCGATCAAAGAGGAGAGGGAAGACGAGTTGGCGAATTAGCGCAAAAAAAAAAAAAAGAAAAGCAGTTTTAAAAAATGCTTTTGAATAGTCGGTAATGATGTCTGTTATTGTTCGACCGCGGTCGGGGAGCCAAAGCCCTCCTGTCCGGCCGAGGCGTCTCTAAGTGTTTTATTATGACATCAGGGGGAGATAGATGGTGCTTCTTGTTCTCGGAGGAGATAGGCTTTCCAGCTGCGGCGCTCATTCCTCGGAACGTCTGCTCGTCGGTGGGAGGCGCGGGTGGGGAGCGGGAACAGATCGCGCCGCCTCCGCCCGCGGGGACGGGAGCCCGGGCGGTCAGAAACGCCGGTTGCAACGCCGCCCTGCGCAGCGTCAGGATGAAAATGAGCCGATGTTTGACCGCGAACGCTCAAATCGCATCACTATAACCTGAAGCTGCTTGAAAGGTATGAAATAAAATATTTAGACCAAGAAGGGGATACGTGTTATGGTTATGAGCTGCGAAGGCCGACAACGGGGGCGTCTGACTTTGCTCCCTGTAACCGCAACTGACAGCCGTTGCCGCAACCGAGCCCCCCCGCCCCCCGCCAAAGTTACAAGCGAGCATTAGCTTGTTATTATAGCTCCTGAAAACGGGTTAAAATTGCTCGTGTGTTCGCGTCAGGACCAAAACGTTGTACTTATAAGGCCTCGGGAGCTACAGCGAAAGGGCCTTCTGAGTGTACGGGCAAAACAGGGATCCAATAAAGACCCCCTTCACGATGCTTTAAATGGTTAGACGTCTCCGCGGAGCACTCGGAACGGCTCGTCTCCTCCTCGCGTGCCGATATCCTGCAGTAAAAACGTTTAAAAGCACTTTTGTTCCCCGTCGCGTTTGTTTTCGGACTGTTCCCAGGCCGGATTAAATTTGCTCGGCATGTGATGCCAGCTGATAAACGGCGGAACACGATTTGGATCTGATACCCGGGGGTTGCTTATACAACATCCAAACACAGCTAAAATCGCAGAAACACGCAAGCCTGAGTCAGACAATCTGTGAAACTCCTCTTTACTTATCTTTGTCTTGTAATAAATTCAAAGCTTTTCGGTCTTGGGGGAGAAAAGATAGCGACTTGAGGACATCGGCTAATTTGGATGACAGATCTCTGCTCTGACCTGGACGGCTCACGGTGGGGTTTGCGAAGCCCCGAGGCCTCCTCGTTGATCTGATAGCGCAGATAGCACCCTGCCCCTAAACGCTCGCTCCGACTTCAAACCGAGTCCCCTCGGCCCAGTTACTCTAAACACATTTACTCTTATCGCCACTCGGCGAGGCCGGTTTACGCTGCTATCATAACACTCGCAGTTCCCATTAGCCACTCTCTTTACGCTGCAGGCTAGCACTGTTTTGCATGCGACTTGTTCGGCAATTACTGGGCATTCAAAGAAAGAAGTAGCTTAAATTCAATTGATTTTCTTTTAATTATTTGCAACGTATCCCCTCTTCATCATTAAACTTATAAATAATTTCATCCACCGGAATACCCTGATCTTGTCTAACCGAGGCTTACTTTCAGTTTACTTTCTGATGTGGCTAATGTGGGCTAGCTCTGCAAAATGAATAGATACAATAGATAAATAAATGAAAAAGACAATGGCAAAATCAAAGTGACCAGAAGGCTCCTGGTCGAATGGCGGACGAATGCTGCGCGCCAGCATGGTCCATTTTCATTGATAAACCCACCAGTCAATTCCAAGCAACCGTTGTGGCGCATTCGGTTACCGTGCGTTACGAAACAGGTAGCATTGTGCAGCGTTTGATATCTAGCATCCGGTTACGCCACATCGAGTCTCGTTGCATCATCGGTTTAACGCACCATCTCATGATACTAAGTCACGTCACATCACTTTGAAGGGTCGGGGGATTCAGTTTTGTGATATATTATTAATGTGTTTTTGAACGGTGGTAAACAGGTAGCAGCTAGCATTTGCTATTCTTTGTGTTTACCTGGGCAAGATCTTGAATTAAATTCCATTACAGTCAAAGTATGAAAATAACAGTAATGCGCCCAAGCACCAATCACTATTAGCACAGCTTTAGCGTCTCATCCTTCAGACTGAACCCCGCTAAACCAGAAAAAAAAAAAAAAAAAAAAAGCCCCAATTTAAAAGTGATCTGAATCTGCTGGGTGCGATACCTGCTAAGCTAGTTTCCACAAAAAGAAACCATGAGGCAAGCATTTTTCTTTTAAAGCAGATCAAACAAGCCCACGCTCAAACTCAGCGTACACTTGTTTCAGCCTTTTCTCCATGAAACCGCTCTAAAAACCCTTCGATCTATATTATGGGGTTCGGAGGACGGCGCGTTTGGATTCTCGCCCCGAACAAAATGTATTTCAAGATTGGATAATTTTGCATGAATCAACGGTACGAGACGGCTTGATTTTTAAATACCAAACGCTTTGAAGTGTGTCTGCGTCGCAACATCTGCTCTTTATAAAATCTTAAAAAAGCCCAGATCGTCGCGCGAAAGTTGGTTCTGGCTAACGCCGTGCATTCTACTGACATTAACATGTCCTCATTTTTGTCGGGCTAAGCGGAGTTTTATAGAAATCGGGGAAAAAATAATTACATTCGTTCACCAAGACACACCCGTTTGCATTGAAGCATTCATTTGTTGCTATTCTCGAACGTAAAGTCTTCGTCTTTTTAATTGTCTGTTGATATTTCTATTCATATTCATTGTTACTGTTGTGCTGCGGCTGCGACAAATGAATTTCGCCTTTGGCTATCAATAAAGTATTACCTTATCTTATCTTATCTTATAATAGCGGATTAACAGCTGAGGACTTTCACTACAGACCGTGGAGCTGCTGAAGAGTGAAGAAAAAAAAATAGCGGAGACCAAAACAGAGCGTGAAGAAGAGTAAATATCGGTTTTGTTGTTGAACGGCACTCCGCACACCGCAGCTCCTAAGTCGTCGCTGCGGTCCGCCGCGGTTGTTATGTTAATATATTTCCGCTCGATGGGAATCGGAGTGCTGTAGAAACAAGCAGCAGCATGCGGCGCGTTCCGTCGCCCCATTTCGGCGCGTAAAGCAGAGCGCCCGCCTCGGATATTTTCGTAACAGCGCGCACACCGCGTGAAGCGACCCGATCGAACCGTGCCATTCCTATTCCATACTCTGTGATTCCTCGCTCGTGTCCCTGCCCGGCTGAAAATAGCAAGGTTTTTTTGAGGATGAAGTGGACTGTAAGAGGTGAAGCAAGAGAATTGTTTACTCAGTTGGCCTCGGGTTCCCATGCTGTGCCCTGGCACCCGTCCCGTGGTCGGAGCGAGGCGTGAGCGGGAGGATTTATGGGCCCCGACAGAGCCCGTCTCTTTCCACATCCACCGTGTAACTCACAACCGAGGTGTAATAGCTGAACCGGGCCGTGACTTTTCTCTGGAGTGCGTTTTTTTTCGGGGTGTTCCCGCGAGTCTTTTACTTCAGGTCGGCCGTATTTCATAACGCGAGCGCCTACGAAGGGAACGGCTCGTTTGAGTAAAACGTCACTGTAGTTCGGCCGGCGCTTCATGGAGGGGACGCCGACGTCGTCGTCGTGGATGTGAATGACCGTGGATTTACCCCCTGCCTGGCGCTTAGCATGTGTCCGTTTTGATTTTCCAAGCCGTTTCACAGACTCCCCGTGGGCCGCAGAGCTTTTCTTCAGGTACTCTTCTGGGGGAACTCTGGGCCTCTTTGAAGAGGAAACAGAAGGGGTTTCTCTTTTTTTTCTTTGTTTTTTTTTTTTTTTTTTGGTGCACTTCAAGCATCACATTTGACCTTATTTTCTATTTATACACGTTTACGTCGATAATGACTGAGTCCCGCTGTGTCGCCGTTGCTCTCCTCGCGTGGATGGTTTCCTGCGCAATAACCCTGATTTATACACATAAATACTACATATAATCACATGCATGTACTAGTTAATATATATGTATATACATGACATCTATTTTACATACCTTTAACTTAATTTTTATTTATCTATTAATTATGATAGTTACCTTTTTATTTCATTTTTAATCTATTTTTAAAATGTTTTATTATTAGATATCTTATTCCCTATTCTATTCTTTATTTTTCGTTGTATTTTGATTCTTCTTTACTTTATTCCGTGAGCAGGAGCTGCTTTCGACAGAAAGCGATTTCCCCCTTGGGGATCACTAAAGTATTCTGATTCTGATTCAGATTTTGATGGAAGTTTTTTTTTCCCGAGGGATGAGACGCGTACGCTTCTTCCTGTGACATCACCTCGAACACGGAAATACCCTGTTTGGGTGTGTGTCTGTGTGCAAATGTTCGCTGCGATGCCGTTGTTCACAAAATAATTTTGTGATCGTATACACAAGGTACAGCGCGATAGCCAAATTGCTCTGTGTGCGCAGGGAAAAAAAAACTCACTCGTAGTACTCCGCTGCAGGGGTGATCTTGTACTTGGCGTAAGAGGTCCCGTTGCCTAGCACGGAGCCGTTGATGGCCTTGGGGTCGGTGCAGTTCGGGCTGTTCCAGCTGTTGTCGCATCGCAGCCACGGCAGCTCCGTGGTCATGGAGGAGAACAGGTAGTGGAGAGACCAGGCGATGATGACGTTGTAGTAGAAGCCGACGTACAGGGCGATGAGGATCACTGTGTATCCCACGCCTGAGGAGCACAGATACAACATGGATCACATCATGGGATGTAACCTGTCAAATGATTCTGATTCTGAGTGATTCTTATTCTGATTCTGATTCTGATTCTGATTCTGATTCTGATTCTGATTCTGATTCTGATTCTGATTATGAGTCTGATTCGATTCTGAGTCTGAGTCTGAGTCAGAGTGATTCTGATTTCAGGTCTGATTCTGATTCAGAATCTGATTCTGAGTGAGTCGTGTCAGAGTAAGAGTCTGATTCTGAGTGATTTTGATTCTGAGTATGATTATGAGTCTAAGTCTGAGTTTGAGTTTCAGTCTGAATCTGATTCAGCATCTGATTCTGAGTCGGATTCGATTCTGATTCAGAATCTGAGTCTGATTCTGATTCAGAATCTGAGTATGATTCTGATTCTAATTCTGAGTCTGAGTCTGATTCTGATTCAGAATCTGATTCTGAGTGAGCCGTGTCAGAGTCAGAGTCTGATTTTGAGTGATTCTGATTCTAATTCTGATTCTGAATCTGATTCAGAATCTGAGTATGATTATGAGTCTGAGTCTGAGTCTGATTCTGATTCAGATTCTGATTCTGATTCTGATTCTGATTCTGTCTGATTCTGTGTTGAGTGTCTGTGTCTGATTCAGAATCTGATTCAGAATCTGAGTATGATTATGAGTCTGAGTCTGAGTCTGATTCTGATTCAGAATCTGATTTTGATTCTGATTCTGATTCTGTGTCTGTGTGTCTGTGTCTTATTCTGATTCTGATTCTGATTCTGATTCTGATTCTGATTCTGATTCTGTGTCTGAGTGTCTGTGTCTGTGTCTGATTCTGATTCTGATTCTGATTCTGATTCTGAGTATGATTCTGATTCTGATTCTGTGTCTGAGTGTCTGTGTCTGATTCTGATTCTGATTCTGATTCTGATTCTGATTCTGATTCTGAGTATGATTATGATTCTGATTCTGATTCTGTGTCTGAGTGTCTGTGTCTGATTCTGATTCTGAGTATGATTCTGATTCTGAGTATGATTCTGATTCTGTGTCTGAGTGTCTGAGTCTGATTCTGATTCAGAATCTGAGTATGATTATGAGTCTAAGTCTGAGTCTGAGTTTGAGTTTCAGTCTGAATCTGATTCAGAATCTGATCCTGAGTCTGAGTGATTCTTTTGCAGAATATGATGTTCGATTCTGAGAGATTCTTGAGTGATTTCGATTCAGAATCTGAGTATGATTCTGAGTCTGAGTCTGATTCGGATTAGAAGTCAGTTTGGTTTCGTGAGTTTATTTCAGTAGTTTTCAACTCGTTGAATTAAAATACTCATATGAATCAAAACAATATTAAAATCCCCAAATATCTCGACCAGTTATCGAAAATTTGACGCTTAAGCTCATTTCACCCCTCTTACAGTTCTTCAACCCACTGGAGAAATTATGAAAAGGAAAAGCGTGGATATAACACGGACAACAGGCAGTTTACAAGTTATTTATATTCATGAAAGATATCATTTCTAAATCAGGCTTTGAATCACCCTATTAGCTGTTATTGATATATTAGTCTATAACTTATTTCCTAGATTTGATTGACACAAAAATGTGATTCAATCACATCTTTGTTTTGCATTCGTTCATTTGCAAGCATACAACACTCTGGAATATCAGGGTTTGGAATTTTAATGATAACTAGTTTCTGAATGATTCAGGTGATGGGACGCAAATCGCAATGATAAAAGTGAATTTATAGAGATACTCATCAGAGACAACATCAGTAAATCACCATCTTCTCTGAAAATTAATTTGATTTCCGTCGAAAACTTGCAGGTAAATGCCTTTTATCAGCGCAGATGTCCGAAAAGTCATACACGTCACATTGTCACGCAGCCATTCACCCTCTTCCTCATCCATCATGTAAAGACTGACAACGGTTCACCCTCTCAGCCAAATGTCACCTAGAGACATACAGCTCTTCACTCTCCGTGAAGGTTCTCAGTCATCCAGGTCACGGCGAATTCTTGTCGTGGCAACCTGACTAGAATTTCTCCACTTCAAGATGCCTCAGAAAGAACCGAAGAAGCTTCTCGGATGAGGGGTGAAATATCCTCAAGTGAAGAAATTCAAGTCCAGCTCAGGATTCAAAGATTCGCAGTGTTGATTCACATATGAACAGCATGGAAACGCGTTTCCCTGTCCAACGAAATTCTTACTCTGCTGTCCGCGGTGCATTTGGATATGTATTGATAAGAAATAGAGAGTGTAAACATTATTACTGCCGCGACAAGAGGATTTCGACAAGCATTGACTCGCTCATTCGCACGCCTGGGCGAGTCGGGGTCACCGATGAACCTCCTGCCTGTTTTTGGACCGTAGGGGAACCCGGAGGAACCCCACGTAGACACGGCGGTCCACGCCTTGTCGGAATCGAACTAGTGAACCTTCTAGCCGTGAGGTTGGAAGCGCTAACTGCGCCGCCTAGGGAGAGTTCGTCGAGTCCAAACACAAGACACAAGTTTGCATGACGGCCCGCGCAGATGCCGGAACGCCAATTGTGCCATTACATCGAAATCATGAGGCGGTTTCCATGGCGCCGCAGGGGCTGATGCGCAGCACAGGGTTGCACGGACAAGCGAGGGTAAATGCAGAGCATCAGGGAGTGGAGAGAGAGAAGATGTGACAGGTAGATTAGCGGTTAGTACACGGAGGTCAAAGGACGGGAACAGAGGGACGAAATAAAAGGGCAGCGGACTGAGAGGAAGCGATCGAAGATTTAAAAAAAGAAAAAAAGGCAAGAGTGAGGGGCCGAAGGGGTCGGAGGGTCGCGCCTCACCTTTAAAGATGGGGCATATCTTCCAGACTGTCGCTGCCCCCTCCCTGTTGTACTGGCCCAAGGCGAGTTCCATGTAGAACAGCGGCATCCCGGCGATGACCAGGAAAAGAATGTAGGGGATCAAAAAGGCACCTGGAAGGAGAGCGAGGGAAAATAACAAATAAATCTCGGAGAGCTGTTGATATTGGATGAGGCTCCGTGCCTCCTGCATCACTCCGTGGTCTGGTAAGAAAGCACAACGAGGAGGCTTTTCAATTATTTTCAGGATCGAGATCCCCTAGATCGAGGGATAGCAGCGAGACGACACGGCAGCGCCAGACAAAACACGTCCATTTTTTTTTTTTTTTTTTTTGAAGCGAACACCGACAAGAACCTCCGTCTCCGCTTCTCTAAACACCCGACCTTCCCCTTTTCCACTGCTAACGCGACTTGGCAGGTCCTACGGAAAAGAAGCGTCGGGTTTAAATGGGATTCGGACGAGAGCTTCCCCGCGAGAGGCCTGTGAGCAGAAACCAACTCCGGGGAGTGTGTGTGTGTGTGTGTGTGTGTGTGTGTGTGTGTGTGTCATACAGCCGGCTGCGTCCAGTCAAAGCGGGGGTGTACACACACCACCTCTCCAGCCCCCCCGGCGGGGCAGTGATGTCATGTTTGGCCAGCGGGCAGCTTTGAGCTTCCTTGATAGAGCGGACGGGGAATATGCATCGACCCGCCATTACTTTTCACAATCGCGCGCCGTCTCCATGGCGACTCCAACCCATCACGATTATCATCTGACAGGATTTGGCGATTGGAGGGGCGTTCCCGGCGTCCCGGTCGAAGAGGGCGAGCCGGTCGCCGAAGATGTAAAAGAATGTAGCCGTCGTTTGGTTTCGGCCGTAGAAACAAGCTGCACGGGCCGGACCGTTCGTCGAGAAAACGAAAAACACGCTCACAAGGCGACGATAACTGCTCTTCACTCCCTTCCGCCTGGCTCTCCTTTTTGTGGCACACGAACGCATCACGGCGCCAAACGCAGTAAAAACAGCGCAGCGGACGGCGGGACGCAGGATTTCCTTCTCTAAATCACCATCCTGCCAAATGTAGACACCACATATATATTTCTTAGAATTTATTCCCGCTGAACTCCTCCGTGTTTTGGCTTGCGTCCTTCCTGCCGGTGAAGCCGGGAGGTCCGGCCGTGGCGCCTGAGAAGCCATGACCCAGAAAAGGATTTATCTAGAAGCGACAAACATCCCGACGCATGTCGCAAAAGAGGGAGAGCGTGTCAGAACGACCCTGATGAAACCAGGGGAGATTTTCGGAGCGGGTCGTTGTCTTTTTTTCGTTTTTTTCGGAGCGCTTTCACCGGTTCAGATGAAGCTGGGCTTTCTTTGAGCAACTCAGCCCGAATTAATGTCAATTTAAAAAAAAGCCCGCGCCTCAGGAATGCCTTCCAAAACGCCGCCCTGCACGAGTCTTTCCCGGCGTTTCATCATACGCCGGAGATATTTCCCCAACAGGAAAAATGGGCGCAGGTAGGAAACACCAAATATATTCATCACTCCGCGCTCCGCCTTGTCTCCCTCCTCGCCTCCGGCCCCCGGCCGCCCGAATAGAGATCCATTGACGGCTGTTTCTGCGGACCGACCCAGCTGCCAGGAGTCATCAGTCAAGGTCACACACTCCTCAGATCGTTCACCTCCACACCGAGCACTGCGGAATTATGCTTTGCTGGTTGTTTCCAAAACTTCTCTCCCGAGTGGCTCTTAAAGCTGCCAGGACTGATGGACGTCGGTCGGATCCTGAAAGGTGGATTTGAATCTCCCTCTGTGAGACAACGGGCCTTTTTATTTTCCTCAAAACTTTAGCATTAGTCAATGGATTTTAAACTGAAGCGGTCTTGTAGTCTCTGATTGGTTCGTAAATAATACAGTGAAATAGGTTTAGGTCATTAATTACCGCCGTGTGCCCCCCCCCACTCCCCCCCGCCTCTGTGGCATTTATATTTCTGATTTGCCCAAATGAGCCGCACGGTGGATCCGAATCACTCGCCGGAATGGTCGGTTCGTCCGCAGCTTTTAAAACCCCAGCTCATTCAGAACGAACGAGTTGTTTCTATCTATTTCTTCCCCACAAAGTCCGACTTCATTTCAATCATTTTGAACCACATTTGATTCAGCACAGCCGTACTTTTCGCTTCATTTCTAATGGATTTAAACGTAATTACTTTTTTTTTTTTAATTATTACAAGGAAAGCGTTTGGAATGAGGGACGCATTCTGAGTGGTCCTCTCACATCGGGGTCCCGTCTGTACCTCTATACACACACACACACACACATACGGGAGGTGTGGTCGTTCCCTCACTTCACCACTGGAGTTGTGTGTCGGCCGTTTGAATCAACCTATGGTGCCGGGAAAAAAAAGGGGTTTGGGGTAGTTTTTTTTTTAACCTTTAAAGGGTTAAAAAAAAAACCTATATAGGTTTAGTCGAGTCTTGACATTTGAGGGAAAACAGCCGCGGTGACCCCCGGCGGCCAGGAAGGCGGTTTTATTTTTGTCTGCGGCGGCACATTTAGCGACAAGGAAAAGGAGCGCTCATATAATTGTTCTTGGGTAATTGTCCGCGGGCAGTGACACATTTATCCGCGGCCATGAATACGTTTTGCTGAGGGCCGATATGATTGACAGGGGCCGGGGCGGCGGAGGGAAACAACATGTTGACTCTCGCCGGGTGAATGGACGCGCCGCCCGAAACAAGAGGACAGAGCCCACCTTCTAGCGCGCACTCTGTTGTGATGAGGGGTCGAAGGCAAAGCGACATTGTGTGTCGGAACAATCCCTCCGCGCGGCGCCCTTTCCTCGACGACCCGCGCCGCCAAAACAGTCCATCTGTTTCGGGCTTCGCTGTCGTCGGGCAAATCGCCGCCGCCAGGCTCTGACCCCTCACTACATTTTAAACCACAGAGGTGTTTTGTTGTTTTTTTTTCCTCCCCAACGAAAGGCCGTGACCTTTCCTGAGTGACGTCTTCGCCGAATATGTAAAAGCGACGCCGGACGAACAACGCCGGCTTTCTCCTCTGTGCCAAAAAAAGGTTAAAAAACCAGGGACGGATAAAAAAAAACAACAAAAAAAACAACACAAATTTAGATCTCGACCAGGTGAGACAGGAAAGCGAGACTCAAAGCGAACAATCGCTCATTCATCCAGAAGAAAGATGGACGACTTTGCATTTCTATTCCCGATTTAACGTTTCATATTGTCAGCCAGGAGAGAGCTTTTATTTTGGATTTCGTTTGTTTTTATTGTCACAACTCCATCCTGCAGACCCGCTTCACCTGCACCACCTGCAGGAACCGTCTGACGACAGGTGGATGAAATGTAATAATGGTAATATATAGACTGACATACAGTTCCTGGTACTCACCTCCTCCGTTCTTGTAGCACAGGTAAGGGAATCTCCACACGTTGGCCAGGTCGACCGCGAAGCCAATGACCGACAGCAGAAAGTCTATTTTCTTGCCCCAAGTTTCGCGCTCGTCCTCGGCCGCGGCCCCGGGGGGCCCGGCGCGGGGGCCGCCGGCGTCGGGGATGATGGAGGAGCTGGTGTACTGCACGCCATTCTGGTCCTTCACCAGGATCAGTTCCACCTCCTTCTTCTCCACGTTGCACTGCTTCAGCGGGGCCACCGACGAGAGCTTGTGCTCGGGCAGGATCTGGATGTTCATCTCGGCGGTGCTCCTCACGGCCCCCTGCGGGTCCTGGCGGCGGCGGCGGCGGCGGCGGCGGCGGCGGCGGCGGACGGGATCGGGCGGCTGTCCCGCTGGCGAGGAGCGGACGAGCGAGGGTTCTCCGCCGGGCGTGCAACGGACACGGTCGCGCACATGGGCTGGAGGGGAAGAGAGAGGATAACACGCACACGCACGCACACACACACACACGCACGCACACACACAGATTTTTGAAGAGGCTCGGCGTCCGTGCGTAAAGTGGAGAGGAGCGCAAGTAACGCGCGGCGAGGAACGCGGATTACTACGTGCGGGGACAGTGCGTGTCTGTGTGTGTGTGTGTCTGTGTGTGTCTGTGTGTGTCTGTGTGTGTGTGTCTGTGTGTTTGGGATTGTGTGTGCGTGTGCCCGGGCGCGGAGAGACAAAACGACACCATCCGCGGATCCGGTGCTGGCAAGTGGAAGGAGATCCGTGGCGGGATTTCGACGCGCGTCGGGATAAATGCTTATTTGGATGCGTCGCTGTGGGAATTGAACCCACAACTCCTGACCCCCCCCCCCCCCCCCCCTCTTTCCCCCTCCCCTTTGGCGTGCCCCCTTTGGGGTCCCCCCTAAATTTTCACCATTTTTTCCCCCCCCGACACCGGGCCGGGGTCTGTTTTTTTTTCTTTTTTTTTTTTTTTTTTTTGGGGTGG
>CAAKHD010000152.1:0-10476 GCA_901007705.1 Fistularia tabacaria | reverse complement strand
CCCCCGGGGGTTTTTTTCTCCCCCTCGTGGGGGGGGCGGGGGGGCGGGGGGGGGGGGGGGGGGGGGGGGGGGGGGGGGGGGGGTAGAGGACGTGTTTTTTTTCATTTCTTCAAACGTTAAACATTAATACCTTCTGTGACGCCGACAGTGCGCGAAACCCTCACATCGGCTGATCACCGCCCCGATGGGGTTTCCCCTTGCTCATCACTTAGCTTAGCATCAACGTTGGAAAAGAGCGGATGGAATCCAATGTGACGCGCAATGGAGCCGCAAGGCACTATGAAAGTGGGGACCATTTACCAAGATAACATAAAAAACTTTGTTAATCCCGAATTGAAAAGTAAATCGCGATAATGCACATTGAAAAAATCATTGCACATTGTTTAAAAACTATTTACACATTTAGGTCTGATAGAAAAGAGACTTCCAAACATAGTTTTTAAACATCTAAATAGAAGAAGTGAACACAGTGGCTCGGGGTTAGTTTCAAGTTCCCGTCGCGACCATCCGTTTCCAGGCGGTTCCCTGCGGGGAGACTAATTCCTGATTCGTGTTTACGTTACAAATACTCATGAAGAGCTTTGCATTGATGTCAACGACACACTGCGATTCATAGTCACGTCTTGTTGCCGTTGAGCGAACACAACGTTGACCCCAGAAGTATTCGCCCAAACCCACGTTTGGCCTTCTGGTAGGAAAAAGACAAGGAAAAAAAAGAAAAAGGCTTCACGACTCCCACGCTCGGCGTGACAGATGCATATTGTTAAATGTGACAGAGGCGGCGCTCAATGCCGCCTCTGTTCCCCCCGACAACAGCACCGCCGCTGCTCTGACCCCGCCGCCGCCACCGCCGCCGCCGTTCTCACTAACGCCTGAAATCCAATCGGAGAAAAGCACGGCGGCAGGAAACCACAGCGGTGAGCTGCTGGGCAAATTAATGCCTGGAATAATTCGAAACTGTTTGTACAGGAAGGGGGAAGGGATCTGGACTGGGCCGCTGGTATCGATATCTCGGCCATCTTCATTCAGAGCAAACACACGAGGATGGGCCGGGATCCATCGAGAAGCCGCCCGGCTCACCTTGAAGGCCATCTGAAGCACATCCTCCGTGTTGGCCGGTCGGCACAGGATGGTCACCCCGATGACGTACTCCCTGAAGTCGATCGTCCCGTCTCCGTTCTGAGCACAGCGGAAACAACAGTGGAAGAAGAAATAAAAGAACGGACCTGTAACGGCGTGTCGGGAAAAAAAAAAAAAAAATCACACTTCTAACATCCGGGTCGTCGACGGCCGCTTTCCCATCGTAGCAACTTTCCGCGGTTCCGAGAACGTCTCCGGGGATTCGGCTCCAGGGGCCGCTTCCTGGAACCGGTTCAGCTTCTCCTCTGAGGAACTCGCGGTTGATTGGTGGAACCACCAGACGCCTCTCGCGGACTTCCCTTTGAGGCAGAACCCGAAGTCCGACAAACAGCGAAAGTTTGCTCACCGCCTTCGTGCTCTTCGCCTGACCTTCTTCCAATTACGACTGCACGAACCCCGGGGACTCAAACACTTCAATAAACACCGCCGTCGCCACCGGAGAAAACAGCCTTGAACCCGGCGGCGACCGATCAGGAGGTGGACGCCGCCGCTGCCTCGGATTAGCAGGGGAAGTCTCTGCCCTGCCGCTCAATATTGACGGGGTCAGCGGGGTCCCGTCTGCAGCCCGCGGGACACGGCCAAAGCGGCAGCGGGCATTTCTAATCTGCCGCCGCGGGAGCGACAATTTCGCCGCATCCCTGCCTCAAATCATCCGCGGTCCACTCCGATAGGCTCGTCTTTGTTTGACTTTGACTCAAGAAGGATCAATGAAAATTACAAAGCGGGAGCTACAAGTTCACGTCTGCTATCAAATATTAACTTTATCTTCAGGAGGTGATTTGAAGTCCCTCACCCTGTCAAAGAGTCCGAAGAGCTCCTCCAGGGCCGGGCTGACGGGCAGCTTCAGGAACTGGGCGAACTCCTCGATGGTGATGAGCCCCCCCTTGCAGGAGCTGGCCATGGCGGCGAAGCCGTCCAGCTCCTTCCTCACGTTGTCCCACTTCAGACTGAAGGGACAGCGGGCCGAGCACAAGCAGGAAGTCGTAGCGACGTACGTGAGGCCGGGAACGATACTGAGCTACGTCGGCGTCGGCGTTCCAAAACACGCAGAGGTTCTTACTTGAGCTTGCGGCTAATTTTGGTGAATTCCACCAGGCCCGCCTCCATGGGCAGCGTCAGCTCCCCGGCCGAGATCATCAGACGGCAGTCCTCGTACGTGTGGTCCGTCACCGGGACGCCCAGCGCCCTGCCAACATGGATTCGGGTGTGATGTCGGCGACCGCCTGCGATTTCCTGTCGATGCTTGACGAAGGACGGAGTCCCCGCGCACTCCATATTAGATTTAGGAGGACGAGCGCTCACTTACTTGGCCATGATGTCTCGGACCCGGCTGGCGTGCAGAGATGGCGTTTTTTTCTCCTCCTCGGTCGGGATGTGTGGCGGCAGGAACTGGATAGCGGAGAAAATAGACAGCGTAATTACGCATCTGTTACATATGGATCAGGGTCTTGATCGCAAAAGTGAAAGAAGTACGACTTTTTCCACGCAGCACGTTTGGATTCACGCGCCGGGAGGAGCCAGAAGGTCCGTTACCTCTATCTCCACCGTGGTGTACAGCTGGCACAGGGTGAGAAGCAGCAGGGTCCTCCTGCAGAAAGCCCGGCCCATCACCGACGGTTACACGTTTTTTACTTTTCATTTATTCGCAGGAAAAACAAAAATGGAATTTTCTTATTTTCATGTTTAAGGTGCTGTTCATTGCTTGAAGTGAAATGTGCACTTACGAACTGAAACCTTGCCACGTCCACGTCACCGTGTCCTGGCGGGGAAAGGGAAGGAAATGGTGAAACACACACAAGCGAGCGCAAAAACCACAAACATGAAAAAAAAAAAAAAAAAGGTCAATGAGCTTCTTCTACCATCTAAAATGGTATCAGCGAAGGATGGTATCAGCGAATATTCAATTATGAGCCCTGATCTGATACAGCGCCCGTTATTCGCCGTAAAAACAGGACCCGGCTCATTTCCAATTAGCTCCGTTATCTGGGATTATTGCAGAAAATTATTATTGAGGAAATCTATTTTTTATCCCCCTTTCGCGGTGGTGGAACGGCGGGATCCACACAGGAAGTCCCGCCGGGCGTCTTCTGGCTGCCGATGGTTTTTCCAGCGCCAAAGAACATCTTTTTTTCTGTTCACGTCAGCTTCGGTCAGCACAGTAACATCCAAATAGCGATTTTTTTAAATCTTTTTTTTTCAGCTTTCCGTCCTCGAACGGAGACGTATCTGAATATTGTGAAAGGGTGAATATATGAATATGTAATTTCCAAAAATGGCAGACCACCCCCCCCCACCCCCTACCAGTTTGTTGGGATATCTCAACAGCACGGGCTGCACGGGGACCCCTGGGATGAAGGCACCTGCCGCGGGAAAATGGGGAGATTTAACAGAAACGGTGACTCGATATGTTCACCATATTCAAATGTGAGTAATATCCCCCCCAAAAAAGGGTCCGGGTAAAGTCGACGACATTAATTGATTCATTTCGAAAGCTTACCTTGTTTGAATGTGATAAGACAGGTGCGATTCGTGCACGTTCCTTCGGGGAATATCAACACCTGAAAACACAAATCAGTGGTTAACGTTCAACGAATGGGCTCGAAAATAACGATAAAGTAGGAATGTGACTCTGCAAGACATTAATATATTCATCATCGATACCGCTCAGTCTGCGCTTGGGCTGGAGGCTAGCTTAGCTGTCACTGGGCGAGAAGCGGGGTTCTCCCTGGATCGATCACGGGGCCACATATGTAGATATACAACCATTCACTCAGTCATTCACACCTCATGTAGAAACAATAAACCATTCACATGTTGGTGCAACGTAGGGGCTCCGATGAACGTTCTGCATATTTTTGGACGGTGGGAGGAAACCCATGCAGACCTGGTGAGAACATGGAGACTCCACATAGAAAGCCCCCCCCATCGGACTCCAATCAGGGACCTTCTATGTTGGGAAAGCGTGAAGTATTGCTGTCATATCTCTATCTATCTGTATTGGTTGGAACGGCGTTCAGTGTTTGCTCAGATCCAACAGGGAAGTGAAGAAACGTCCCGAGAGACAGTTTCTTGCAGACAGGCGCCGCCCCAACAGGTTCTTGCTAACAGTCCGAGTTCACGAGTCATTTCCTCCCGGAGGTGTTGGAGGCGGCGGGGGTTCGATCGAACGGACCTGCGGCCAGTGGCCCCCGGACTTGGCTCTGTTGTCAATCTCTTGGATGGTGTTCTTCCTCGAGTCCGGGTCCTTCCGGGACACCAGCACCGGCTGAAGGCAGCGGACGAACCCTTGAGCGGAGGGAGAAACAACGAAAAGAGGACGATCTAGATCCGAAAAACGACACTCTCCCCGCGAGCTTGTCAACAACATCTAGAACTTCACGACACACGACTCACTGCCGAAGATGGGCGTCGCCAGGTTCTCCACGCGGGACACGGTGGAGGGAAGCCCCGCCACGATGCACACGATGCCGTCGAAGAAGGTGGAGTGGGGGGCCACGGCCAGGATGGGCGCCTCGCTGCTGCCCACCTGCTTGCCCTTCACCACCACTCTGAAACCCATGCAGAAGTAGTAGGCCCTCCCCAGGGCCGCCATCACCTTCTGGCACATAACCCTGGGAACAAACAAACGGACCGCGGGAAAAAAAATAACTTCATGTAGTAATTCTTCTTCTTTTCCTTTGGGCTTTTCCCTTCAGGGGTCGCCACAGCAACACATCCACCTTCTCCATCTAACCCTATTCTCTGGATCCTCCTCTCTCACGCCAACTACCTTCATATCTTCTCTCACTACGTCCATAAATCTTCTCTTGGGTCTTCCTCTAGACCTCCTGCCTGGCATCTCCCATTCCAGCATCCGTCTACCAATATAGTCCCTATCCCTCCTCTGTCCATGACCCAACCATCTCAGTCTGCCTTCTCTGACCTTCTCTCCAAAACATCTAACATGAGCCGTCCCTCTGATGGACACATTCCTGATCCTCTCCATCCTGGTCACTCCCAACGAGAACCTCAACATCTTCATCTCTGCTACCTCCAGCTCTGCCTCCTGTCTTTTGTTCAGTGTCACTGTCTCCAAACCATACAGCATCTCTGGTCTCACCACTGTCTTGTAAACTTTTCCTTTCATTCTGGCTGATGTTCTTCTATCACAAAGAACCCCTGAAACTTTTCTCCACAACCTAATGCAGTAACTACTTGATACTAACTATGACAGAGTTGTACAATTTGCACAGCAATCATTTATTTTTACCTATATTTTATACACACACACACACACACACACACACACACACACACACACATATATATATACCTATTTACTTATTGATTTTCACAATATGATGATGCTATCCCACGTGCCCTCCAATTGCCCCTCGGCGACAATAACATTTTTTTTCCGATTCTTCTTCTGATTTTTAATAACAATAAGCTACATGCACCCTTTTTTTTTCTTTTTTTTGAAACAGCAGTGTTATTTTTGAGATTGCACAAGGTTCGGAAAGCAAGTTGACTTCCGGGTCTCACTTCCTCGTCGTTAAAAGAGAAATGCTATGCCAGGGCCGGTGTGAAAACCTGTAACCCGAACATGCGGAACTTACAGGAAACCATTAAAAGAAACTTAAAGGGTCTCTGAATATATAGAAATAGAAAAATACAAATAGAAAATGAATATTAATATTTACATAGAAGGTACAGAGGTGTTTATTTGGGGGCAAAATAAGACAGGCTGCAGCTTCTCTGTCCCAGAGATGTGGTTGTTTTCGAGGTTTTTTCTCACAAAACACAACGTTTTTGTCCGTCTGTTCGTCACAAGAACCTTACGACCGTCATAACTTGCCGTCTGTGATATATTACTTATGATTTTTAGGACTATTGCACCCTGGGTCTTGGAGAACCGCTACTTCAATCCACTGCACGTGTGAAACATAGAGCAGTATTGACACCGAAGTTGATTTTGACTCACTTGGCCCATTCGCATTTCGCAGGTGAACCAAAACAAACCCCACATTGCACAGGGAAAATCAAATTCGGACAAGAGGACCCGGCCGAGCGTCTGACGCCAATATCTGAATTCTTTCCGTGAAGAGGGGGTTCGCTGTCCCTTCTGGGAAGGGCTATTAACAGGGGAACTCTGCGCCCGCAGATACGATCAGGGGAGGCGTGAGTCAGCAGAAGCTCGAGCGGCTGCTTTTGCCCGCTGTCATGACACGTCAGGGGTCATTACTTTGAGAAGACGCTGCTCCGCTTCCTCGTCTCCCGGATCCAACACAGGACCGGATTTCTTGCTTTATTCCATCGTAGAAGGTAGATCTGAAAATCACTGGAGAGGTGTGTTTCTGAGCCTCAGGCTAGGAGTTAATCACTAATAAACACACCCACAATCTCTCAAGCAAACAGGTTCGTCCAGGGAATTTCCCTCCCCGAGTATGTAAATGAAGCGGTTACCGAGGCTTCTGGGCAGGATGTCACACCGTTCAGTCGAGATGGTGTGGAAAAAAAAGAAATAAATAAAACTGATTGTGCGTCCAATAATGGTGGGCTGACAGTACATGACTTCCTGTCTGAGCCCCGTTCACTTCCTCCCTTTGGGAAATAAGATTCCCTTCAAAACAGCATTAAAAAGAACACGAACAATTAATAATACGGAGTTGTGATACAAATAAATTAACTTTAATTTAAAAAAAGGCAGATTAAAAGAGTGGATTAGAAAAAAAAATGACCAGATTACTGATGTATTTATGATATCTGATATATACGTGTATTGATCCAAGCTGATACCCATTCTAGTGTTCCTGCAAAAACAAGGCCTTGAACGCACCATCCGGGAAAAAAAACAATGGACGAGGGTTATTGGATTACTATGTCTTTGTATTCTGTGTCGTTCTGGAGTTTGCATTTTTTTGTTTCGTTTTTCTGACTCCCGGTTACCTTCTCCAGCCCGTCATCGGATCCACGGCTCCCTTCAGGGGATGCTTGAAGGTGATGATGACCGCCACCGGCCACGTTACCATGAGAACCAGGGACAACAGGACGGCGCGGAGCGGTACCAGGACGATCCCCAGGAGGACGCACTGCGTGCGGGAGGGATGGTGGGCGCACACACACACACACACACACACACACACACACACACACACACTGATCAGAACCACCATGTTTCTGCAGAAGTGAGGAAGGTGCGGGTTCAAATCCGACAAGCCGATTGCAACGGCTTGCAGGCCCCGGTGCGCCGTCACCGCCGCCGCCGGGTTTAATCCCGTGTCATGTGAAACAAACAACCATATTCGTGAATCGGAGCGGGCGCCGAACCCACCTTCAGCACGGCGGCCCAGGGGAGCGCCGTGTCCTGGACGAAGGGGTTGAGGACCGGCGGCAGCAGCAGGGAGCGCTGCCGCGGCAGGGCGAACACGCGTTCGGGCGCCATCGCGGGCCGACCGCCTCCCCCTCCTCCTCCTCCTCTTCCTCTTCCTCCTCCTCCTCCTCCTCCTCCTCCTGCACCGCCGCCGCCGCTTCTTCTTCCTTCCGGTTCGGACGGACGGACGAGCACCGCGGCGCCGCTACGGGATCATGTCAATCCGCCTCTCCCACACCCACCCGCCGAGTCCGAAGCGCAGGGCCGCGGCCGGACGCCTGTGAGCGGAGTCGCCGGCGCCCGAAGCCCCGCCCACAACCTGCCGGCGGGGCTGCAGCCTGAGGCCGCCGGGGTTTGGACGGCTTCCGGGCCAAAGTCCACTTGATATGATTACTGGCCACACGGTGAAAGTACTTGCCCGGAAAATTATTATGGCCAGCTGCTCTGTCACTTCATTTATTTATTTATTTAGTGCGTGTATATGTGTATGTTTATTTATCAAGTGCATGTATATGTGTGTGTTTATACATACATGTGACGTATTCAGACGTACATGTGTATGTTTATACATACAAACGTGTGTGTGTGTGTGTACATATATAAATACATATATATATATATAAATATATGGATGGATGGATGGATGGATGTATTCACAGTGTGTCATTGTTTTCATTGTGTTTGTTGTCATTGTGTTTGTTTTCATTGTGTCTTTCAAATCTGCATTTTTTTTGTATATGTCTCTACGGTGTCCTTGACTGTCGAGTAATTATATCATCATTATTATTTATATTTACACTTATACACATATTTGATTATTTACCCGGTTATGAATTTATCTATTGGCTGTGATTCAGTTTTTCATTACGCGGATTAAAAAAAAAAGGATTAGGATGAAGAGAGTAAGGCTGCGGGTTTAATCAAAACAGCTGGAAATTCCCTCGCCCCGCGAAAATAAACAAACACTGATTTGTATGAATGGAGTTTCAGGCGTGAATCAAGCAGCTGCAGTGCACAGGTGGCACCGCTGACGAGTGACCACAAGATGGCGCTGTTTCGTCGCAAACAGAATAAGTCCATGTCTCCTTCCTATTTTGACAAAAGCAAACATAAACCAAACAAACAAACAGAACAGCAACAGTCTTCTTGCTCTTTTCCTTTAGGCTGCTCCCTTCAGGGTTCACCACAGCCAATCATCTTCCTGCGTATCACCCTCTTCTCACACCGACTCACTTCCTTTCCTCTTCCACTTCATCCATAAATCTCCGGTCTTCCTCTTGGCCTCCTGCCTGGCAGCTCCAACCTCAGCATCCTTCTACCCAGATCCTCACCGTCCGTCCTGTTTATCTCCGGGACATCTGACATGTTTTGATGGACTCATTCCTGATCCTCTCCAGCCTTCTTGAGCGAGAACCTCCACATCTTCATCTCTGCTGCCTCCTGTCTTTTCCCCAACGCCACTGCCTCTCCCCAAAACAAAACAGCAACTAGAGGACCACAGATGACTGTCTAGACATCCACAAGCTGAAAACCAGCCAGAGAGCCGTTTCACGAATGTGTATTTTAAGTCACCAACACGCCGGGTTTAGGAGGGATCCAACCATTGAGTGTGTACTGTTTGAAATGCGGAGTTTCAGGCTTTGGTACAGGTCGATTATTTCTTTATTCTGCAAAAATTGTGACACAGAAAAACAGTATGAGATGTTCGTAGCCCTCAAGAAAGTAAGATGTTACGCGATTGTGTTCTTGTTCTAACCTTACTTCACTGCATTTCGTTCTACAGCGTAGACAGCTCTTGAATTCTACATATAAAATACACGCTGTAAGTGCATGAAGCTATTTATGTATATCTATTACGCGGTGAAGTACGTGGGTTTAAGCTCAGCCACAGTCATACTGTTCACATTTTTAATTTCGATTCAAGTACACTGCGATGAAAGTGAGTCTAAAAAAAAAACACGCGTATGATCGAGGAAGTATATTTACATTGCTTGCATTGCAGATGTACTACAGAGCTTAATTGGAAAAAGTTCATCGGCCAATTGCAAAAAAAATAATAATTTTTCTTTACTATCCCCCCCCACCCGTCTGTCTGGTTATCGCCGTTTCATATTGACCGTCTTTATTGATGACAGTAACAAAAGTGCACAAGCGTTAAAAAACAACACAAAACACAAACGACTGTATTGTCAACGTCCATGACAGAGCAGAAAACACACACACACACACGCACACACACACACACTCGCACACACGCATACACATAAAGATATAAAAACTACTATCCTACTGTGGTACACACATGATTCCATCATGCAGCAAACCTATACAGCCTCTAGGGGCAACCTGTGCCTTAAAACCTCCTGTACCTTAATGAAACGCTAAATCGGAGTCGCCATGACAATAATATGGTCTCCATATTGTGCAGTTCCAATATATAGTCCTAAGAAATAAGGGAAAAAAAAAAGTGCTAACCAAGTGGAGTATAACGTGCGGCTGCAAATACTACTTTCAGACATGAAGTATCCCCGTCGAGACATTATAATGTGAAATGTTTATATACAGACAGGTTACAGGTTAGAGGGGGATATAATTGGCGGATCTCAAGCCGAATGGGGGGCTGGTGTATCAGGTGATATGGTTTGGAAACCCCGCCCCCCGCTGTGACGCGTCCAGTTCTTGCACGCACGTTTCGAAAAAGCACCACGTTCAGTCGGCACGGCGGCGAGAGAGGAAAAAAAAAAACGCACGGTCCGATCGCGGATTCCTCAAATTGGTAAAAAAGAAACAACCTAAACAAACAAACGACAGAAATATCTGCAGCATCAAATTAGCAGAGAATGACGACATCTCACAGCAAAGTAGAGCACTGTTTTTCAGTGCAGCGCCGACATACCTGATGTCTGGGTGAAAACCTAAACGAAGAACTCGAACGATAAAACCGGGAATACATATTCGGATAAGAGTCGCATCAGCGTAAAAAA
>CAAKHD010000151.1:101464-139645 GCA_901007705.1 Fistularia tabacaria | reverse complement strand
ATGCAATTTCTGCTGAGGAATAAATTAGGACATCCCCACATATTATCCCACTTAAAATGGTTAAAATCACACACAGGTGTATCATGTCAGGTGCACATGATCAGAACATTATTACCCAGCATGTTAAAGAAGCCCTGCCCTATTTAAACCTAAGATTTGCCCCTGACTGTTGAAGTGAGAGCCACGGTGAGATCTAAACAGCTGTCTGATGCCCTCAGATAGAAGATTGTGGCCACTTATGAGTCTGGTAATGGATTTGAAAAGATCTCAAAAGAACTAAACATCAGTCATTCCACCATCCGGAAAATTGTTTACAAGTGGAGGACATTCAAAACAACTGCCACCATGCCCAGTTCTGGCTGTCCAAGCAAATTCACCCCAGAGCAGACCGCAAGATGCTCAAAGAAGTCACCAAAAATCCTAAAGTTTCATCACGGGAACCACAGCAGGCTCTGGCTACGGTGAATGTGAAAGTGCATTACTCTACTATCAGAAAGGGACTACACAAGTTTGACTTTCGTGGGAGGTGTGCAAGGAAGAAATCTTTGCACTCCAAGAAAAAGATTAAGGTCAGATTGAAGTCTGCCAGAGCGAACGTAGACAAAGACCATGACTTCTGGAATAATGTTCTTTGGATAGATGAGTCTAAAACTGAATTATTTGGACACCGGAACAGAAGACATGTTTGGTGTAAACCAAATTCAGCCTTCCAAGAAAAGAACCTCATACCAACTGTGAAACATGGAGGTGGCAGTGTCTTGGTTTGGGGACGCTTTGCTGCAGCAGGACCTGGCCAGCTCACCCCCATAGAATCCATCATGAATTCTATTGTGTATCAGAGGATGCTTGAAGAACATGTGAAATCATCTGTAAAAAAAGTTAAAGCTGAAGCGGAGCTGGACATTACAACATGACAATAACCCAAAGCATACCAGGAAATCCACCAAGGACTGGCTAAAAATTAAGTGGGGAGTCCTGGAATGGCTAAGTCAAAGCCCTGATCTTAATTCCATTGAGATGCTGTGGGGTGACTTGCAACAGGCTGTACATGCAAGAAACCCCTCAAACATATCACCGCTGAAAGAATTCTGCATTGAGGAGTGGAGCAAACTTTCTTCTGATCAATATTAGAGACTGGTAAAAGGCTACAAAAAATACTAGTTATTAGAGGTTAGTGTGTCCTAACTTTTTCCTCAATTAAAATACACTTTTTGTTCACATCTTTTTTTTTTTATCTGTAAAACAATTTTAATTTTTGTTGAATTTCAATTATATCACTTTCTTGAAACATGATTGGATATTGATATGTGAAGAGATGATTATTGAATGAGGTGTCTTGATTTTTTTCACATGACTGTATCTACTTGATTTGAAGGCCTTTGCCATTTTTTTTTTGTATTTTTTGTCTGTTGGAAACCATTCCAAGCTGTAGTAATCTGTATTTAATGTGATGAGTTAATTGGTTCTCCTGAAATACCATTTTTAATTTCTGGGACCATCAAAAAAAGTTAAGATAAGAATTTCTATACTAGCTTTGAATTTCACCTCAAATCTTGCCTCTCATACTCCCTCTATGTGTCTCACTTCTCCCTTCATGCTCTGGATCATGGGGCTGTGTGGCATTATGTACCCTCCAAATAATTGGTGTCAGTGTTCCTTGATGTATATATGAATGGATGGCATTGTGTCTTGGGGATAACAAGCTCTCGCAGAGCTGTGAAACTATACAGTAACAGAGGGAGAGTGCTGGGGAAGAGAGACAAATCAAAGAGAAAGCTGTACAGAAAGTCAGAAATGAGGATAAGCGTTTCAGATGAGAAAAAAAAGACAGGTGGTGCAATAAAAGAAATCGTGGCTAAAAGGGGAGGGGTTGTTTCTTGAAAGAACATTTAAGAATTTGATGAGTTAGAGAAAAATGATGGGAAGGCAGATCCTCTGATTTATTTAATCCACAAGAACTTCCTTTAAAGTACCTGAGAGCTGGTAACACTGTATAAAGCTGTCCATGCTAGGTTGACATCAATATATAATGTAGATTACAGCTAGTGTCAACTAGCTTAGGAAAGCAACAAGTTGTTTGGACAAAAAGTCATCGATGTGACTTGCAAATAGTGCACAGATATTTAAGATGCTATCGCTTACATACTATTTCAATGCCTTTTCAGGAAGATTTGGATCAAGGCCTGAGATTTCATTTATAATATACTTCATAGGATCTACATAAGAAACAAAGAAAAACCATCAACACAACTTTATTGCATATACTCAACTGCAGACAAATTTGTCAGTCAATATGTCGATAAGAAAAGGCAACTGTTGTGTTATTGACCTCAGCATGTCCACATTCTACCATTGAGTCGGTGCAAACAACATAACATACATTTTTTTTTAAATCTGCTCAGCATTTGTAAAAGGTGAGCCCAAATCTCAAAATGTGTGATGTAAAACTGTGATATGGTGTCATTTAGCAATCATTTTGTTGCTATCAGTAGCTTTTCATTACACCATGAATTCTATTAGAACACTGTTGTGTTCTTTGTTGAAGTTTATTTGTTTTCATGAATCTGAAATGTTTATTTTCTGGTCTGTTAACAATGAATAAGCAGAACAAATGCTTCAAAACCTTATAATAATTATTCTAAGACACATTTTGAACCAACAATGTCAACTTTCCACATCGGTAATACTATGATGAAATATTTAATCTAGTAAGCTGCTATATCGATGTGCAAACAAGAAAAGTTTTATTTTGAAGAATGAATACAGAATACATCACAGGAAGAGCAGAGAAATAAGAGAACTGAGGAGAGAAAAAAATAGAGAGATCTCCCAGGGATGGGTTTCTTGTTTTTACTTCAAGTAAGTCTTGATCTTGGGTCTACTCAGTGAAGGCGAAAGCAAATCTCAGTCAGAGCTTTTTCTTGCTTTTTGAAGGCCATGATGTCAGAGTTCAAAAGTTTTGTTTTTTTCTGATGAATTTTGATTGATGATTCTGTAGACCACCCTGAAGATACATAAGTACCTTAATACATAACAGAAATCTTTAAAACTAAAGCAATATTCACGCTTAAAGAGGTGATTATGTGACATGTGGCAGAGCCGAATACTTGATTGAACAAATACAGTATCAAGCTTTGTGTTTAGCTCAGACTTTAAATATGAGTGTTGATATATGTATATACACTATATGCATACTATATGCACACTATAAGCATGCATACACACTATATGCATGCACTAATACATGTAAAACACGTATCATGTGACATACAGTAAAAAGATAAGTTAAAGCAGTCATGTCATTACAAAGTTAGAAAACACATTTCTTCCGTTCAATATGAATGATTCAAAATCTGGCAGTTTTAGGTCAACCAGCTTTGAGAGCACTTTTCTGGTAAGCAGACACAACTAATAAAAATGATTGATCAATACCGCTTGCAAGCACACAGCCTTGAAAACACAAAAGCAGCCAATTTAATGGGTCAAGCCCATGATGGTCTTTATAACATATTGGGCAATCTTCCGCTCACTCCCTTCAGCGGTGCGGCCTCTCTTATATTGATAAGATCCAGCTTGACTGTGATACAGATTGAGGAAATGATAGAGGCATAAGTAGGAGGAAAAAAAAGAAAAGTGAACAAAATGGAAAAGAAAAAAAATCATTGGTTGACTTATACTTGCTGTCTTAAGTCACTCTTATCTCACAATAACAATTTATATGATTGGAACCCTGATTTGTGGATGGTCCTAAATTACATCTTTTTTATGAAATAAAAATATAGATGAAAATAAAAAAGGTTTTGACACTGTTACATGGAACTTTAGACCACTAGAAGTTCAAATTCAGAAAACATAGTCTTCTGTTAGAGTGGTTTCATCTTTTACATGGATTTCTCAACCCCTTGCAGGGCAAAATTTGTGTTATCTACTTCAGTTTCAGAGTGAAGTTAAATACTAAAACCACAGCATTTTGTTTCTATCTTTCTCTCTTACTTCCCCGAAACATTTATTAAGTCATAATCAATTGCATTTTCCAAATAATTTTAGTTCACGTTCACACATTTCATTATTGAACATTACATTTTTATATATCATTATACAAGCCAAGTACAAGTACATTTTGGCCATCAAAAGGGGAAATGGCACCTTACTGGATGTATACTGAAGCAAAAGACAACAAGGAAGAATGTGAGTTTGCTTTGTGTAAAGGGTTTCCTCTTTGAAATTGACTCTATTGTTCTCATACAAAATTTGTGGCTACAGTCTGGGGAAAGAAAAAAAAAGCCTCATTAAGCAAGCGTAGAATAAACCTTTTTCTCTCCACTGCTTATTATGGTTCCCCTTCTCTAACTGTGTTGTACCTTGTGCCGAAGAACATGTTGTTGCCTGGGCTTACTGGTGTAGTGCTAATGATAGCTTATCAAGCTCTGTAATTGTCCATCAGTTGCCTTCACCTGACCCTGACGGATGCCATGAGAACAGTGTGAGGGACGAATGTTTAGGCTATGTTCCTTTGGTTAATCTTGACAAACAACTCTATGTTTTGTATTTCCAAATGCTTTCTTCTGAGAATTTACACATATCTACGTTAGTCCAAGAGACTGAAAAGCACAGGGGGCAGAGAGGAGAGATGAGAGGAAAGTCACTCCTGTCACTTTACTCCGATCCTCACGTAACAGTTTATTTATTTTTATCCTTCTACTGTTGTCTGTCCTTTTTAATGTCTATTTATATCTATTGTTATTGTTTAATATCTTTTGTTACCTGTCCTCTGACCTGTGCTGCTGTAACACCCGAATTTCCCCATGGGGATCAATAAAGTATAATCGAATCTTATCTTAAGAGGAGGAAAGAGAAGCAGAATGAGGGAAAAGAGTGGTGCCTCTCACTCTGGTGCCACCAGAGGGAGAGGGTTTCACGAAGGCATCAGTTCCACTGATGAGCCCAGAGATGTCCAGTTGCAGCTGAGGAACCGGCTGCATTTAACTCAGCTTTTCTTAGTTCACTTCTTTTTGAAATTCTGCTTGTGTCTGACGTCCTCTGAAAGAAGTCGAAGAAGTTATTTAGTGAGATTAGGATGGCAGTGACGAAAACACGACAGAAACCAGAAATGAAACCTCACCCAAAGAGGTCCAAAATTCTAAAATGTGGTGCCTTGGATGGACCTTTAGGGGAAGAATTTTACACAAGTGCAAATTTTCAGAGGACATTTAATGTCTCTTAACCCCCTATGTCTGATGACAGTTTTGTGCTCTTTGATATCAAATATTTTGTGTTTGTTGTCAGCTGTTTATTCCTACCACATTAGGTAAAGCAATATGGAAGACAATGTAAAAAAATGTGCATCTTATCTTATTTGAAAATGAAAGGGGATGTATTGGGTGCTTTAGTGGGATGGTACAGTTTTGACCCTGTGTCTTTGTCCTCAGTGGACAATAAGTAAAAGTTACCAGTTGAAATCCAGCCTCTCCTCTTTAGCTGCTCTTCAATGTTTGCATGTCACCAACAACTGAAACATGGAGAGTTCGAGGAACTATCGGAATGTCATCCACTGGGGAGGATTCAAGATTTCTGTTGTCATGTATTCTTGCTGAAATCTTCTTGTTGTGGCAACGGGACTTGAATTTCTTCATTTTAAGGCTTTTCACCCCCCATCTGATAGGCTTCTTCAATTCGTCTTGACTTCAGAACTGAAGAAGCCTCTGGGATGAGGACTGTGAACCTCCACAGACATGTTGCCATGTACGTTGTAAGAATGTGGTGATTCAGACAATGCAATGAATTATTACTTTTACACTCTTTTTACACCAGACATATAGCAGTAGAGACACCCTGCCATTGCTGCAGCACAACAATAATGCTAGTAAAAGTGCACAATGAAAACCATAGTATCTCTTAGCTCAGGAAGCAGTGATCACAAATGGGGGTAGGGAGGGGGTCATTCAGCCTGTTTATATGCATGGGTGCATTCCCGTACAGATTCAGAATAAGCACAACCCCCTGTACAGGAATATACATATACATATGTGTTAATTAACTTAAATAATATTCATCATCTACCGCTTTTCCAGCACTTGGGGTGCATTGTATGCATTTGCAATACAAGTGTAGAAATTATGACACCTTTTTCTCACTCCAACTAGAAAGCATATTTCCATTGTTTCTTTTGTATCTTACAAACTTTGTCAGCCTTTACTCAAGGGAGGTACTGTAGGTGTAGCAAAGAAAGATGCTGTCACAAGTCATCTATTGTATAGCTCTCTCTCTCTCTCTCTCTCTCTCTCTCTCTCTCTCTCTCTCTCTCTCTAAAGATAAACCTTTACTATAAATACAACTTGCAAAAGCTAATGCTGATAATGGTTCCACGAAGGGAAATCAATTAACACTTGTTTACAAGCTGACACCCATTGAAAACACACAATTTTTAATGTGTGGTTTCTGTGCCTCATATTTTTTTTGTAGAGAATTTATATTTTACCTGAAACTTGGTCAATGTCCTCTTGTCTTCCTTTACGAAACAGCAATTACCCCGCCACACCTTCTCACAAAATACGGTCCACCAATGCAATACTCTTTAAGAGGTTATCAATCAAAGTTTGTTTAAACTGTCTAAGGTAGGTATACAAAAAGCAAAAACACAATCAGAAATATCCATATCAGTCAGCAGAGGGCAGAATCCAGAAAACTAGAAACCACAGTCGGAATCACAAGGAACAGACTCCAGGGAAAACTGCTGGAATGTTGATACCAAGTTACAAGACCATCTGGCAACTGGATGTCAGGTTGAATGTCTTTAGGCTCTGGCCCTGACTGCTGGAGATGGACTTCAGGTTATTGTACTAAGGTGTGTGAAGGCAGGTATGTGGACTGATCAAGTAAGGGGAAATGAGTCCCGATGAGATAATCTGCAGACTGTGGCAATATGATGCAATATTCATACAGTCTTTTCAATCCAATGATGTTTTTTCAATCCAATGAAATATACAAGAAAACCAGGGAGATACAAATAGATACAACAAAAAGGCTTGTGTTGAGAGCTTGTAATTGTGATGTAGGATCACTAAAATTGTTAATGATGTTAAAAAAACATTTCTAAAATTTCTGCAATGTGAATGATAAATCGCTGGGATAGGCTTCAGCATCCCTTGCGACCCCAAGTCGGATAAGCGGTAAGACAATGGATGAATGGACGTATGGATGGATGAATCATATATCTTTTGCTCTGTGAAACAACAATTACTCCCAAAAATGTTTTTAGTTTATTGAAATATAATTCAGAATACTATGTAACAAAAATAATGATGATTTTAGAAAAGATAAGACTATCATCTCTCTGAGCCAACATTCTCTTTATACATATGTACGTCGACAATGTAACAAAATTATGAGTTGGCATGTGTAGTGAATAACACGAAACACTGGCCTAGTTATAATAGCAGTTGGTCAGCTTTATTCAACAGTTAGTCCTTGTTGGGATCCGCCTGCTTGTTGAGCAGCATCCATGCAGGAGGGTGAACTCCAGCAGGTGTGAATCATGAAGCCTCATCAAGCTGAACATAAAAGCAGCTCCTTTTCCAGTCCTTCAGTGCCAGATTGTTGTCATGCCCTTCCGGGAGAATCCCAAGTCTATCTGGCTTCCCTGCAAGTTCCCTTTGACTCCAGAGACAACCTGGACCCAACACAGCCCTCTGTTCACTTTCTTGATAAATCCCTGAAAACACCTTACAGCCTGGGAGTGTTCTTGCATTTTGATTAGGATCTGCCCAAAAATTCATGTAAATTCTCAGTCTGGCTCCCCCAATGGATATGTAGCAGAAAAAAGGGTAGTGTTAGAACTCTAGAACATTTTGAGTGCCAAGCTGCATTAGCCTGACAACTGGTCAGAACATTGGCAAAATTTCCTCTGTTGTGGGTTTCTAATTTGTAGTGGTGGGTACATAATCAAAATGTTCTAAAGAAGGAAAACCGGTGTGTATGCCTGAACACTGAATTAAAAGGGATGTGAGGTAGGTAACAATGTCATATGCCATCATTGTGATCAGAATGAGCTATATTAATCTTGTTCATTTCAGTATACAGAAATATATCTTGGATTAGGTGCAGAGAGTAAATGATTCAGATGCGCTCTGGAGTGGGATTGGGTTGTCAGATACAAAGCCATTTAATCACAGCTCCTGCGAGCTTTGATAGATTTACTGTGAGTCCACTAAAAATTTGTCTAACCTCTTGATCTTCAAATACCCTATAATGGCTCCCTGACAGGAAAGGGGAAGTGTTTGTTGTATGTTAGCACTGAGTTTGGCAAAATGGTTTGGCGACTAAAACATAAAAGGCAAAGACTTTGGTGGGGAGATGGCTGAATGGATATTTTTACAAATAATAGGGAACTGCAGGTCCGAAAGGCAAGGGACTACAAGTGGAATTAAAAGTGAAGACAAGTTAAGACTGAAACCGAGGTAACGGCAATCAGAAAAATAAATAAATAATCGGAGGATAAGATTGATTAGCATTAAGCACAGCTTGGCTGAGGAATCATGCAAAATGAGTAAAAAGTTCAGAGCACCCCTGATCATTACCATAGGAGACAGACAATATGGCTCTTTGAGTGTTAATGAGATTGAATGAAAATGGAGATAAGTTATTCCTCATATATTCCCTTGGAAAAAGAATTGTACCTTTTAGCAACATATTGACAATACAAGAAATGAGTGGACAAGAAAGGAATATCAAATGTCTCTCTCTCTCTCTCATCTGTGATATTTATAGAATTTAGACTTTAGTTCTACATATGTAACCTTCACTCTTTTGGTAACTGTGCGACATCACAGCACAACATACATGTCCCTCAGCTGTGTATGGTTACCTAGGTAATTTCCATGAATGTTTCTGGTAAGACACGTTTGAAATTTCAAATAACTTGAATCGATGAAAAAATATGTGAAATCATGCCAGAACATGATTTACTTTGCCATTCCATAGTCATCTCAACCATTTCATGGCCATTTGTGCCACTATAATACATATTATCTGTCATCGTCAAGGGCATTAACCTTTTTTTGAGATGTCAAAGCTCACTGACCTCTTCCGCGACACTAAATGGTCTAATAATTCTTGATTTAATTGCCTATTTTTCCTTTTTCTCTACTTTTGTCTTTTTACCTTCCCTAAAGAAAATCTGCTGCAACACATGAGAGCCCCAGTCAATTTCATCCCTCCCAAGTCATACATCATACATTGAGTGCATGGATTTCTAATATCTTGCTACAGCAGTCAAGATGATGTAACCGATATGGACCCTGACCACATATCAAACAGATTACTTTAGGATATTCAAAAGGGATTTCGTGAGACATTTCTTAAAAATACTTTTTTTATCGATAGCCTCATATTCCATGAATTATACAGCCTAATATCAAAAATATCAAAGTACTGCTGAGCGTAGTTTTGGGGAGGTTTGATAATATTAATCTGTTGAGAATATTGACGATTCCAAAGATGGTATAGCCAAAGAACTTTAGTACATCCTTGACAACCTGGGGATTTTTCATAATGTGAAACATCCAACCAATCAAACCATTTTCAACGTTTTGGCAACTAATGTTTAAATATTTGATCAAGGGCATTTATTTTCTTTAGAATGAGTTTCACTGGTAGAATTGAAATCCAGGTAACTGTAAAGTGCAACAAAATATATACTTTTTAGTTAAAAATCTTGAATTTTTAAAATATACTCTAATTAGTGATGCCATCATTTATTAGTCAGTCACATAAGATGTTGATAGTTATCTTCTTATCCTACCTCTGACATGATAAATAGTGGAAAATGTGGGTGACTGAAGATATGAGTCAGAGTATTTGCAAATGAGACTGAAGTTGAGACTTCTTTGTGGCAAGAAGTTTCAATGACCCACTTGCCTAACAAGGGTATTTGAGGAGTGGATGAATTGCAGTTATGCAATAACAGACTGAAACAAAACTGTTTCATGTGAGGTATGCTGATAATGAATGACAAATAGTCAGGGGAAATTATTGCATGGTATCTCTGACAAGCTGGATTATTTCTATAAATGAAAAGGGCCTTGTCGATTTTTTTAAATTGCTGGATACTTTCGCATATCTTTAAAAGGTCCCTCCCAGATTAAATGGTGAACTCCTGGAGGGAATATTCATGCTTGTATAAAGACATCAGAGCTATTGTATGAAAGGGAATTGACATTTTTTAATTATTGTTCCCAATGAAACAATCGGGACCTAAAGGTTTCCCAGCATTTACGGTTGATGCACATTGACCTTTTCCATCCTCTTTCCTAAAGCTACACATGTCAAGAGCAATTGCTGTTGTCATACTGCCTCTTAGAACTTCTTTGTCATTTGTAGTGAGATGGAAGCAGTGTGAGAATATCTAAGCTGTTGTATGGGAATTGTTGGGAAAGTGGTTGAGTATTTGTCAAGCCTGATTAAGAAGCTCTAAATCACTGGGAGCCAGTCTTGCACACAAGATATATACAATGAGAAGAGCATGAGGGGGGACAACACAAAATCCCATGGCAGGGACAATGTAATACATCATAAGAATAAATTCAGCTGACCACAGGGGAGCACTAACCCCACAAATGCCCTCTCCCAATTTGTTGTTACTCTTTTGTTCTCTCACTTTTCCACCCTTTGTCTCTGTCCTGGCACTTCTGTTGCCATTTTGCAGTATCTTCTCTCCCTCCTTCCCCACGACTAGCTTGAACCCCCTCACACACATCCATACGGTACTGAAATTGTATTCTGTGGCTTTATTACAGAAAAAAGCAACTGTTTGTTGGAAAGGCAACTACATGAGGGTTTTTTTTTATAACTTCAACACGAGAGTGTGCGTAACTGACAAATCAGACTGGATATTGGTTTACTATGTTGGGCTCTTTTAATTCAAATACTTAAGATTAACAGGAAAAATAAGTACACTTTACTGATTGGTGTGAGATACTTTAATTCAAAATTAGATGATATAAATGAAATCCCATATCACAGATACTGTAATTTTATATTGCAGCAGCATCTTTGAGGACTGTTCTTGTTATGTTAATTTTGAAAATGTATAAAGATCATAAGCATTTATTTCAAATTCAAATTGAACTCTGTAAAAGTTAACCACTGCTACGGAAAATGTGTTCATATACTCTTTTTATGACCAGGATTAACAAACATTTAAAATACTGTGGTTGTAAACTTTCCAAAGTGTCCTAGTTCGATTCCCTGCTCCTCCTAATGTGTCAAAGTGTTGTTGAGGAAGACACTGAACCCCTAACTGCTCCCTTGGCACTGGTAGACGGTAGCCAATTGCTCATGGTTCATCCATGATGGGTTAAATGCAGAGAATAGATTTCCCCACGAGGTATTAATAAAGTATACATTGTTATTAAAATGCCATATGTTGCACAGGTATAGATGATTGAGATGGTTAAATTCACCTAACACGGTGCAGTGGGTAAATTATAAATATCTAAACAACAAGCAGAAGATTCATTTGAATACTTGATTATTAAAAGATAAGATCTCCCTTTAAATTACTTGCATCTGTCACATGAGGCAGATTTAAAAAAAACAAGTAAAAACAAAAACGTATACTCACACTTCTCAGCACAATTTCACATTCATTTTCACACCATCAATGTACTTACATCCTCAAACATATTTTTCAAGGTAAACTAGTAAGTGTCTTTCAAAGTCCATGCTTTGCATTTGAGCTCTGATGCTGATGATGTAAAAGAATATATTCAAGTTGTTGATGAGATCATTTCTCAAAATCATTGCTTTCATGCAATACAGATATAATACTGTTACATACCTTCTCTGTTAAATACCTACTGCTTTGCAATTTTTCATTTAATTTATAAGCACCAAAGACAAAAATCCTGCTGATCCTCTCTAGAGTCCTGCATGGCACCACTGACATAGGACTGTGGTGTTGGAAATGCACCATCCTCTGTATCACCACTGTCACTGGTGAGCGCACCAGGATGTTGGGGGATTGGACTCTTCCATTGACTGTCACCTCTCACTACGTAGATCACAGTTTCTGGCTGGCAAGAATTCAGGACCCCTGCATTATTGGTGTGGACTTGTTGCAGAAATGGAGAGCAGTGGTTGACGTACCGAGGGCAACACTCTACCTGGGTTTAGAAGCCACTGTGCTCCATCCTGCTGGTGAGGAAGGACTGTGGTGATCAAGATCCCACTACTTCATTGCCTCCCTTTGAAGAGAGCAAACCTACAGTGCTGGAGACCAAGAAGGTGATTAATGACCCGGGCTGCTGGAGCTGTGAGGGCCTGATGACAGGCCAGAAACGGCAGCTACGGAATCTACTGGACCTTTTTTCTGACATTTTTACAGCAAAAGAAGAGTACTACACACAGACCAGCCTAGTCCAGCATGAGACTGACACTGGTGGGGCCCATCCAATTCACCCCCGCCCCACCCGTCATCTACTGTTTGCCAGGTAGTCCGCAAACCGAACAGATGAGAAAAGAAAAGTTGGAAGAACAGGAAGAAGGGGCTTACCCCTAAAAGAATTGGGTCAAACTTGGATGTTTGGTTAAGGGTCAAGTTAAGAAAGAGCAGTGGTGTGGAAGGCCTATACCGGGTGCCATATCAACCACTGACCCCAGAGGAGGGTGAGGGGGCAAGGACAGGATACGAACCTTGGGGATCCACCTCATCAACAGAGCTTGCTGGGGAGGGTCCCACATCACTTAAAGTATTTCATCATGGCCGCTGGTAGAGGTTGGGCGCAAAGGGTTTGTGGCCACCTCCATAGCCAGGCTCCAGGGTAGAAGCTAAGTGGGGTAGAAGTTTTGGGACACACCTTCAGGAAAGCCATTAGATCACTGCCAGAGGCAACAGAAGTGAAGCAGCAGGCAGATCTGGACAAAGAGGAAGGACCCAAACTGAGCTGCGAAGAACAGGAAAGAGGGGGAAAAGCGGAAGGGGGCGCACCTGGGACGCCAAGTATTGCGGTTGAGCACTCTGGAGGTGTCGTGGGCCCAGAAACAAAATACAGATTAAAGGTGGTGCCCACCTGAAAACCCTGATGATTTTCTTACTCTCCCCTCACTTAAATCAAGGAAGTGCTGATTATTGGTGATATTAACATCTAGTCCTATAGCTTAACTATAGGCAGGTGACTGGATGTGCTGATCCATGGATATAACAGCCAGAAGGAAAAGACTTGGGGAGCAAATGCTGTCTTGTAAAATTATACAAACAAATACTCAGTTCTCCTTAAAAAGACCATTTCATGTGTCATTTTTTCCATCCTACATCCTTTATAAAGCGGTTCAACTTCACATTCTAGCCACTATTTTTCTTTATACGATCTTTCTCTGATTTTTAAACCCCAATGAAAGCTATTAAAGAAAATGTTAATCCTTCAATTAACTATCGTGACAAGAAATAGATAAAGAGCTGTTAACTTGGTCAATCTGTGCAAACTGGAAGGGTTAGATTGATTTAGGTGTAGTCAGGGACGGGCTGGGTAGAATTATGAACTTTTGCCTGCTAAACATACACTACAGAGCAGTGCTTGGCCATTGCCAGAACACAAAAAAGAGTCATATTTTATGGCTATTGCTCATTATTGGTGTTTTTCAGCCCCTGAACCAATAGCCTCTTGTAATTTTTTGGAGGGCATAAGTCAAACTTGAAAGCAAGCCCATAAGGTTGATATGATTCAAATAAAGAAATGCATAATTCAGCAGGAGTGCTTAAATCTGAGATTTGATCTGTGGCAATACCAACTTTAAGTATGTGAAGTTGATACCTTTGAAAATCAGGAAAGAGTAGCCTCCAATGACAAAATTAAGAGTGTGAAGCTGGCTTGAGGTTAAGTAGTTGAAATAAACTATGCAGGCAGGAATATGGAAATTCTCAAATAAACAGAACAAACTCTTCAACAAGCTATTTCATTCATCGTATCAGCCTCCTAAATTAAAGGAATTCATGGAGTTTCAGAGTTTATTGTATTCAACAGTGATATAGGATGTGTCAGCAAGGCTGAAAAGCTTGTTGAGCCTGTTGACCTCACCAGTCCTGGCAGCGCCCCACCAGCACACTATAGCAAAGAATAGTGCGCTGGCTACCATAGACTGGTAGAAGGTCTTGAGGAGCCCGCTGCAGACACCAAACGACCTCAGTCTCCACAGGAAGAACGTCCTGCTCTGACACTTCCTGTATAGGGCATCTGTGTTGTGTCTCCAGTCCACTTTACTATTATTATGGACCCCAAGCTACTTATAGGAGTCCACAATCTCCACCTCCTAACCCAGTATGGTGATTTGTTCCGGTATCCTCCTATTCTTCTCTATGTTGAGTAGGAGGTGATTACCTTTATTCTCAATCAAGTCAAGGTTCTTCTCAAGAGATAGGGAGAGGAGTCTGACCATCCAGGAGGGGCTCAGAGTAGAGTTCCTGCTCCTCCATTTGGAGAGGAGTCAGATGAGGTGGCTTGGTCATCAGGTCAGGATGCCTCCTGGACGCCTCCCTGGTGAGGTGATCTAGGCATGTCTAATCAGGGAAAGGCTCCAGGGAAGACCCAGGGCAAGCTACAGGGATTGTGTCTCTAGGCTGGATAAGCGGTAGAAGATGGATGAATGGAGGCTTTTCCATACACCCGCTGTTAAATATGGACTGCTCTGCATATTGTCTCCTCCACTGCTGCTCATATTCTCGCAAGTGGGACCAGCTGAGCAGCTGAGAACCCCTTCTGCATCCTCAGCAGGTATCTAAGGTTCACAGGTGTTTCTTCCCCCAGCCTGTACATCTCTCCTGAGTGGGGCAGTGTAGGTTGAGTAAGCCTTTGTCTGCAGAGGGGTTCCAGCTGTGGCTTCTTGACAACCACAGCCACAGTTGTTTTCGGCTACAGACCGATCTTTTGCAAAAAGTAGCACACTGTTACAGGGAAGTTTTTAGGGCCAACTTCAGTTGGGAATATTGATTTGTGTGCGATCTTCATCAATAAGGTCTTGGTACTTGGCCTGGTAGAAGGTTGGAAAATAGGTTGGAAATAGCTAGTCTTTCTCCCCAGGGCACTGATAATCGGCTAAGATAATGTTTGTTCACAGATGTGTGTTCTAGACACTTCTGGAGAGAAGGATCATGTCTGCGGGAAGACCATCCTCTTTTTGAGGTCCATAAGCAGCTCCCAGCCAGACACACCAGGGCTTTGGTTCTGACATTTAAACCCTTCACTGCTTTAGTCAGTTCTATGATATCATTACCTTGTTCTGCAAGAACCTATCCAACATAATCAAGTGAGACGAATTTCTCACAACTTTGGGCTGCAGTGCTGACTCGACCTTGCTCAGAGAAAACCTTCATGACACTCTCTAGAGACACTGGTTTCTCCATAGCAGAGACACAGTACACTGTGCATCTGCTTTTTTTGGCTACAAACTTTGAATTTACTCTTAGCACACATTTTGCTAACTGCTGGCTCCCCTGAGGCCTACAAGTAAGCTTCTTCACTTATTTCTATCAAAGATGATCAAGGAAGAGCTCTGACGTATTTTCGTAGCTTTTGTCTCAAGGAGGGATTACTCACCCCCTCTACAAACTGGTCCTTAACACTACTTTCTGATTAGCAACTGAGTTGGGATGCTGTTTTAGTACCAAGCGTAAGGCATGTGATAAAGCATCTGAAAATTCTAGTATGTCTTCATCTTCTTTCTGTTTGCAACTCTCCAAACTCTCCCTGAGGTAGCTAAACAAATCACTGATTTCATCAGTTGTTTCATCTCTGCGTAACCTAACCTCTTCCAAAGCTGACCCTCTCAAGAGTGACATCACAAAGTCAAACTATTCAAGGGGAGACTGATGTCTGGCTGCAAGCACTTGTTCAACCTCTCAATGAATTCATCCACTGACTTTCCAACTCTATCAATGTCTCTAGTGAGCGTTGCAATATGACGCTCTCTTCACACATAAACATAATACCTAGATGGTACAGCGTTCAACGAGGATATCCCGGTCATAACTTCTTGCATCTTTTCAGCTAACTTACTGATTTGCTTTTGTTCATCAGATGAACTGCTCAGATAATTTTTCATCCCTTCTCCATCACCTAGTACACTCTGTTCTTATTGCACTGACATGTTTCAAAAATATATATATTTCAACACTTTTAAAAGACAGTTCAGTCTTTAAATTCCAGTGATCATTACATAAGCAAAGGACAAATTTGCTGCAGGATCTGTTCAACTGATGTTTCTGGGCGATGTACACGTCCCTTTCCTCTGGCACGAAACTCACTTGATGTCCTCTCCAGCAACCAGCGCTGATTCCTCATGGTCTGGTCTGTTTACCGACGTCCACCACACCAGCACCCTCTGGGAGCTTCCACCCGACACCGTCTATCTTCTTCCCAGGAATGGCAGCAAAGTCACTCTCACCACCACCATACGTTCCTCAGCTATAAGCTACAGCTGCCTAGCTTTACCGTTTTTTTTGTTTTGTTTTTTTCTTGAGTATTACAAAGGAAACCCCATTCCTGTTACCAATATTTGAAGCTGGGGAAAAGCACAAACCGAATCTTCAAATTATTTTTTTTTATTGGGAGGGGGGGTGTCCTTTATTTTCCCCCAAAAAAACCAAAACATTAACAACGATTTACAAGATATGTGCAAACTATAATTTGGAGGAACAAGGAAACAAGGAAATAAGGAGCATACGGCAGGGCACTTAGCACACGGACGCTTAACTTTGGCAACATACAGGCAGTCTTTTACCATCAGCAATCCTACCCAGATTAAACAAACAGAAAGTGGCTTTTTACAGTAAACAACATCACATTTTACCACAAAGTATTCATATTTAACCATAAGTCCCCTAAGAGGATGATTAAAGTGCTGCACCATCTCCGTCCGTGGCTATCGTCTGAGCAAGGCTTGTCTGAACTTCCTGACTTTTCACTCTGACCCAAAAATACTGTAACAGCACGATCATACAATCACTCATATGCCCCCTGATGTCCAACATAAAAAAATGCAGCAGGTGCAACAAGCTGGGATATGAAACCAGTTCAGTGGGTTTTTTGTTAATTTAATTATTACCTTTTATCACCTGGTTGCACTATTGTGCAAGTTCGATTAAGTATAAGAACAATCTTACCTCACCCACCTTACTGGGCTTGCTTATTGCCTTTTCAATTAAACTAAACAGTAGTTTAAGTGACTTATTTTACGGATCCTGGTCGGACCCATACGCAGACACAAGACTTCGCACCAAAACAGATGGGGTTTAATAAAGGTAAGGTTACTATGAGGCCGGTTGTTTAGTACAGTGACTGAAAAAGGAGTTTAAGGGGTTGGCGACAGGAGAACTCTGGCCACTGTCACCAGCTGGGCGATGAGTTGCAGCGTCTGCAGCACTTCAGCGATCAGCGAAGCGCTGAGCCGTGGTATCAGGAGAGCCCGGATGGCAGGTGAACAGCTGGCGCTGGGTGATGGTGTTTTGGGAACTCTGGAATCCGATTGTTACAACCAGTCTGTTGAATTAAAGAGCATTATCTGAGAAGAAGTGACTCGTCTTCTCTTTTACACTCCTGCAACCCTTGCTTGTCACATTATACACAGAAAAATGTATGTGCTCATCATATTGCGATACATAATACATACCTACAACATAAGATGATAAAGTCAAAAGGAGGAAGAATAGCTGTTTTTTCTACTCGCTTGAAGGCATTATCTGTGCTTCTCACATCGTTGAAAGACATGAGGGTATTTATTTGGATTAAAGAGTGCATTGGATTGAAATTGAAACTAATGACATCCAGAGAAAGTGAAGTGAAAGTGAAAGTAGTGGAATGAAATTGAATGATACATGGTGTACACTTATATAGTGTAGTGCTTTCACACCATGCGGTTTCAAAATGCTTTACACTCGATTGAATTCTCCCATTCACACACACTCACACACTCACAAACTGATTGGGCAAGGGACGCCATGCAAAGCAGTAACCAGACTATCAGGAGCAATAGAAAGTTCAGCGTCTTGCCCAAGGTCACTCCTTAATGTAGGTAGGAGGAGCCACAAATGTAAGTGTAAGCCGCAAGTGTATGGTGGGAGAAACTAGGTGGGCCGACACGGTTCAGGTGTCTTGAGCGGTCGTCCTTGGAACCGAAAATTCCTGGTTTAACAGCCGCACTTGTCCTAGCCTGTTGAAGTGTTATTGAGTGGCTGCCTTCATCCATAATTGGTTAAATGCAGTGGTCAAATTTTGCTGTTTTTGCACCCTATGCAATGTGACAATAGAAGGACTGTCTTAACTTTTGAGGGCTTCCTTATGGGAAGAAGCAGATTTCCCTCGTTGGCCTTTTCAGGTAAACAATGTTCGCCTCTCAGCGATTGGTTCCCTGGTTCCAGCCTGACAGCAGGCATCATATGTTATCCTCATGTCTGTGTGAGTCTCTGGTCTCCTCCTACAGTCTAAAAAAGTTAGGATAAGTAGGATAAGCGGTAGACAATGGATGGATGGATGGTTGTTTTTCTCTTTGTTCTCTGTGTTGCCTTGTGATCGATTGGTGACTGGTCCAGGATGAATACCCCCTCTCTCCTAGCAGCTGGGATAGTCTCCAGCCCCCCTGTGACCCTGAGTGCAGGATGAGTGGTATAGATAATTAATGAATCGTTGTATTACACTGAAATCCTTGGGTAAGTATTGCTTTGTAGGACACTCATAATTCAGATGTGTGTCAATTTTAGAATGTATCTGAAATCTTAAAGTCCATGTCAAGCACCACAGAATGGGTCACATTCCTTTGCCTTGTGACAAAAATTATTTCAGTTAATTCATCCTATATTGAAAGAAAAATGTTGCAAAGCGTATGAAATCAATTATCAAAGACTCAATACAGTTGTTACTGATGGATACACCCTGGACTGTTCGCCAGTCAATGGCAGGGCCAAATATTGAGATAAACAAATAAATAACCATTCAGACACAATGTCAATTTTCCCAATTTTTTTACAATTAACCTTCCACATGTTTTTGGACAGTTGGACGTAACTGGAGAACCCCACGGAAAACCACGTAGACACGGGAAGAACATGCAAACTCCATACAGAAAGGAATCAAGCAAGGGTCCTTCGTGCTGTGAGGCAGAAGCGCCAACTATTGCTCCACTGTGCTGCCCTGGCACCACCCTGGACAGATGATTGAAATAGAGTAGTCCCTTGTTATGTCACAGTTCATCTTTCGCGGTCTCACTGTATCGCTGCAGAATTTTATATCGCAATTTTTTCTCTATACCACGGGCAAAAGTAAAAGTATATTGTAGTGCCTGATGAGTTGATGAGTTGACGATTTGTTGGTTAACAAGCCTTTCTTTTATTAGAATGGTTACACTCTGAGTGCTAAAAAACCCACAACAACAGCAGCTCAAATTAACTTCTGCTCCACTTGTACTTTCACCCTGCTCACTCATCCGAATGCCTTGACAGACAGTAGAAAATCATAGAATTTCAAACATTACTCTCAACATTTCAGCCTGGTTGATACGTGTATATATTTATTATTTCTATTTTTATAAATGGTAAAACAAGCCATTTCTAGGTTGGCGACCAACAAGAGTATTGTGCTATGTATCATGAGCTCTGATTGGCTCAGTGGCCATAGCATTTTTCTCTACATCTCCTGCACATATCATTAAGCATTAAGCATCTCGCTTTGTCCATTTCACATCTTTCACGATGTGCGGTCCCTAATCGTCTAAGAGTATAGGAAGTTTTTTTAAGAGTATGGGAAATGTTATGAAGAATGTGGGGAAGATCATAAAGCTTGAAATGTTTAGAAATAATAAAATAAAAATAGTCACTGCTTCGCGGATTTCCATTTATCATGGCTGATTCTGGAATGTAACCCCCATGACAAATGAAGGACTTCTGTACATGGCAGCCAGTCAAAAATATTGTGTTTTTCTAACACATGAATCACCACGCATGTGCAGTCAACCGCATGCAAATAGGTCCAGTCAGCAGTCATTTTTCTCAGGGCCGATTTCAAAAGCTCGAGAATGGCTACCAGCAGCTACTGTCCCTATGGACTATGTCGCTGACAAGTCATCAGAGTAAGGTAATTACCAAAAATGTTCTCTGTTGTAGTGTGCCATAAGGGTTCATGCAGTTATGCAAGGTGCACTGACATATATTGTGTTAAGTGTACTCAGACGATATATAAATTAATGTTCAGCATTTTTAGTGTAGGGTCATTTTCAGATAGTCATTTGAAAAGTTAAAAAGTCAAAAAATAAAGTGGCAACCCTGTTTTAGATACTCAGAGAAAAGATTTTATCAACCTCTTCTACGAATATAAAAGGTTTCTTTTTCAGTCAAATTGTCAACCAAAGGGGATAAGCCATTCTCTGCACATTTTTTGGCCTCTAGAAACAGCCCTAAGGATTACAGACATAATACTTTCAACATGACCGTTTTTTTTAAACCTTTTTTCTCACTTTAGTTGGGTGCAAATCTTTGTGAAAAATTTCTACGTCTAAGGACAAAATGACAAAAATACAGGGGACTGCAAAAGTAATCATACCCTTTGATCCTTTCAACATTTTGTAACATAATGATGACAAATATATTTTATTGGATATTTATGTTAAAGACCAATACAAAATGCTTCACAGTTGTAAAGTACAAAAAAATATACTTTTTATATATTTTTTGCAAATAGAAAAGTGCAATATGCAAAAGTATTCAGCCCCCTTAATCAATACTTTGTGAAACTTTTCTTTCAATTACAGCTGTTCTTTATACTTCTTTATTCAAACAAACAAACAAAAAAGTCTAACTTTCGTTCTCCGTTGCACTTGTGTGCCACTCTGTGTTGTTTTTTTTAACAAAAATTATTTGTGGTCGTAACATGACAAAATGTGCAAAGTTACTGAAATTATTTTTTCCAAGCAATGCCAGTATAAAAACATTCAAATGGTGAGAGGTGTGGGGATTTAGAGACTTGCAAGGATAATGCACTCAAACCGAAAAAGACTACAATTGTAAACACATGCATTTTTAATATGAAAAGAAATTAAGTTGACATATTACCAAATCATACAAGGAATGGCAATTTTTTTTCAGGATCTGTTTATTAGTGTTAACTTAGCCCCATATGCCACTTTGCAGGCTAACACTCCAGATGTCTATTTGTATACTTTTCATGTACCACAACAGAAAAGGGGCCCATTCACTGAGACTGGTGCAGTTACAACTGAAATGAGTCAAAGCAGCATTTTGAGTTAGCTTCATGGATGAAACTAGATATGTTATTGTAAACTCAATCACATGAAACGTAACACCATTGTCTTCAAATAAGGTTGCTGGCATTTCTAAGGTCAAGTTTGGTGAAATCCTGTACTCGCTGCAGCTGTTCCAGGGCCGCAGGAACTAGGGGGACAGAGTAACTGAATTTAACAAAGACTTGATTGAGGGCCCTGTAATCCACCAGTTCCCAAGAGGGTTTCTCCCTTGTCGGTGTATGCTAGTCCCTCTTGTCTGATGTGCTTGTTCCCACCCAGTGTCCTCCGATCTGTTACAGAAATTCTGTCACCAGTTCACCGGCTGAACAGAAATTAAAAGAAAAATCGGAGGCTGCAATCATCGAGCCCTCAAATAAGCCCATGAACAGCTCCAGCTCCTTGCTAATGTTGATGCCAGTGTGGATTGTGTCAGTCACAATCCCCTTTGTCTTACTAGCATTGATATGCAGTTGGTTCAACTGCAACTTGTAATCCCGACCGTCCAGCAATGGTATGATTTGGACATGCACCTAACACTGATTGTGTGGGCTAGAGTACCCCAGCTGTTCTTATGTTTGGGCGGAAAACTATGCATGCCCTTGGACTTGATTTTTGGAACCTCAGGTGGCAGGCAAGTCTGGCTTGGACTATCTTTACCATTTATGAGACCGATTCAGGAGAGTGCATGACCCAACAAGGTTAGTCTTCACTGGCCAGGTCTAAACAGAAATGGGCCCATGCTTTTCGGTGTCATGGAGAGGATTTTGCATCCGTTGCAGAGATGTGGGTCTATTGCCTTGAGAGTAAGAAAAGGCCTTTCCCCTAAACTATTGAGGCACTAGGTCGGACCCTGCACTTTCCTGAAGAAACTCGCTGATGTTGTGAACGGGGTCAGGTTGATAGAGAGGAACTGTGTGGGGTTCCTACACTAGATAGGTTGGAACGTATCAACCATTGATACCTCGCCCCCACCTATCAACCAGGTGGGGGCTATGTAACAGTTTTTGGGGAGCGTTTCGGGAGTGCCATCCAAGTATACTTTGCTGGCAGTCGGAACTTCACTGGCCTCCTTTCGTTTCCGAATCAGAATAATTTTTATTTACCAAGTTCGAAGGATATAAGGAATTTGTTATCGGGTTGGCATTGCTCACTGTACAGGGAAGGGAATAAGATAAGATAATGCTGTACCTGAAGGGAAATTCCAGGGTGGCAGCACCACAGGGCAGAGACAGCTAACAAAATACATTCAACAATAACAATAAATATAAATAGAGACATTAAAAAGGACGTAGATAACAACAGTAGAAGGATAAAATTGGATGCCAAACTGCTACATGAGAACAGGAGTAAAGTGACGGGAGTGACAGTTGCAGGTAGTCACCAGTAGAACAGATGCAACTCAGTACAGTTAGAGTTGTGTGCTGTCTAGACTGCTTTTGTAGTGGAGTGAGAAGGATTGTCCAAGTTTGTCCTTCACCCTCCCCTCAGCCACCATTTCCAGACTGTCCAAGTTTAGTCTCACCATCGAGCGTGTTTTCCTCACCAGCTTGTTGACCTCGCCAGCCTTGGCATTGCCCCACCAAAACACTATAGCGAATAAGATTGCGCCAGCTACAATAGACTGGTGGAAGATCTTAAGGAGCCACTGAATGACCACAGTCTCCTCAAGAACAACATCCTGCTCTTACTTTTCTTGCAGAGGGCATCTGTGTTACAAATCCTGTCCAGTTTATTGTTAATGTGGACCCAAAGGTACTTGTGAGTCCACTGTCTCCACCTTCTCACCCTGGATGGTGATTGGTGTGTATTGCTGTTTCTGTGACTTTAACAAGTGAGAAGGTGATGCAGGGACCAGCTTCAATGAGGGATGGGGTGTAGTGGTAGATGTGTGCTCAAGGTGGGAGCTCTGCACCTGTTGGCATGGGTTATGGTCAAGACAGTAGGCTGATGTAGTAGAACCAGCTTATTGTGAACAAAGTTATCCTGTTCTGAAGGCAAAATGTCTCGTATTTGTGCAACTACAGACAAATATTAGACTGGTGTCAGCAGTGCTTTTTTCGAGCAGATGGTTGGAGCTAAAGCTGTATACAGCTGAACTGTTAGACCAGGCTAACTGCTTGCAGGTATTGATACGGCAAAAATTAAACAAGGACACCTTATGCCCCCAGACTCCCTCTGGGAGAGGCTTAATGGTGGCTTTTTTCTGAACCTGGATCTACCCCTTGATGGGCTTGGCACATCAATGGACTTTTAGAGTCATGAATGCAGTTTTGGTGGGATGGAGCTCACATCATCTGATGCATGGTAATGGGATGTGAACATAGATGGCAGCACCCAGTGCCACATGGTAGTGGGACATACAAAGATGCCAAAGTTTAATAGCAAGACAGCATGAGAAGTGTATTGTGCTGACTTCTGCTGGTAGACGGTCTGAACATAAAGCATGGTGCTATGCTTGCCTTCTGCTGTAGGTGGCACGGTGGCAAAGTTGTTAGCGCTTCAGCCTCACAGCTTAGAAGGACCTTGGTTTGATTCCATCAGGGGACCTTTCTGTGTGGATTTTTCATGTTCTCTTTGTGTCTGCATGGGTTTTGTCCAGGTTCTCAGGTTTCCTCCCACAGTCCAAAAACATGCAGCAGGTTAATTGGAAAATTGCTCTGAAAGAAAGAGGGAATGGTTGTCTGTCTATATCTCTGGCCCTGCCAGTCCAGGGTGTGCTCCGCCTCTCGCCCAATGGCAGCTAGGGATAGGCTCCAGTATCTTCCGCAACCCTAAGTAGGATAAGTGGCACACGATGGATGGATGGATGAACAGTCTGTGCTGCTGCAAATTCCAAAACAAAAGCAACAAACTTGGTGAGCCCATCTGCATCCTGGGGAGTGGGACCAGTTCTGAAGAGTTGTGGTTTTTGACACAGCTCACTTGGCCTGTCTTGTCCTGTTTAACTGAGGTAAACCTCCGAAAAATTAGAATATCGTAAAAAAAAACAACCAATATTTCTTTCTCTCATTTCAGAAAATGAAACCTTTAAATTTTCTGATTCTGATATATTGTAGGAATATCCATGGCCCATGATTGCAGATGACATCTGTTTGGTGAGAGCAGGGAGCAGGTAGATGAAATTCTTGAGGTGGAGGTATACCCTTGAAAGGAAAGGAATGAATGTTAGAGACAATAAGACAAAATACATGGGTTTGAATGAGAGGGACCCTAGTGGAACAGTGACTCAACAGGGAATGGAGAAAAAGAACATGGAGGATTTTAAGTACTCAGGGTCAACAGTTTTGAGCAATGTCATGTGTGGAAAAGAGGTTAAGAAAAATGGTCAAGCAAGCTGGAATGGGTGGAGAAAGGTATCAGGGATAATGTGTGATGAAATAGTATCAGCAAGAATGGAAGGAAGGTGTAATAATAATTTATACTTTATTAATCTTTCTACTTTATAAATTCCTCGTCTGCATTTAACCCATCATGGATGAACCATGCAGCGCCAAGGAAGCAGTTAGTTGTATTTTTTTTGGGGGGGGGGTGCTTTTTATTTTGCTTTATTTGCTCTGGTTCGTTTTGTCAATGTTGTGGTTGTTCAAAATCATTAGTTGCCTGTGTTTCTTTGGCATAAAGAGTGAGGAGTTAATCCAATCTAGAATTCATCCATTGCAACACAAGAGAGCATTAGATTTGCTTAGTTCATTTGTAATCTTTTTATGAGCAGTTGAAATCCGACATTTATAAGGTTGTCAAATGATTGAAACAACATTTTGTCATAGGTGGCTTCCATCAACTATAACATCAATTAATAAAAAACGGTTCATAATTGCATTTCTATGAGTATACTGACCAGCACAACTACATCTTTCCACTAAATAATAGATTCCTGTGACAAAAGAAATGTTAACATTTTAAATTGCGTTCCAATTCAACTGATGACCTTGCTTTTCGCTGGACCTGGCCTCAGCCCCATTGTCATGGTGTGAGGAGGCCAAGGCTGGAAATGTCAGGTATTAGGCCTAGAGGAAGACCAAAGAGAAGCTTTAAAGATTAAAGTCGTTCTGAGAGCAGAGCTGAGCATTTTACCACAGCAGTATGGGTAATGGCAAGAAAGAGTACTACAGATGAGGTATTTCCTTTGAGAATGTGAGCAAAATAGTGTACGGAGAGACATAAGAAGCAGCATTGTGCCTTTTTTGATCTAGAAAAGCATATGACAGGTTACAGAGAGGAACTATAATCTGTGAAGAAGTCTGAAGTGGGAGAGAAGTATGTTAGATTGGTGTAGGGCATGTATGAGAGCTGGTAGACGGTGGTGAGGTGTGACCGAAGAGTTCAAGGTGGAGGTGGGGTCACATCAGGGATCAGGTCTGATCTGTCCTTTGTTTGCTATAGTGATGAACAGGCCGACAGATGACGTTTGACAGAAATCACCATGGCTTGTTAATATTTGCAGATGACATTGTAGTACGTAGCAAGACAGAGTAGTAAAGGAGAAAATTTCAAATACTTCTGGTCTACAATCCAGAGCAACAGCGAGAGTGAAAAGGTGGGGAAGTGAAGCACATGCACCACTAAGTTGGAAATGGTGGTGAAATTTGTCACGTGTGATGTTTGTAAAAAGAGTATTAGCCAGAATGAAAGCATAGCTGTACAAGGACAGCCTGTGAGACCAGCAATGTTATATGGTTCAGAGACAGCACCATGAAATAAAAGCTAGAGCAGACATGAAAATGAAGAGGTGTGTCTGGGAGTGATGAGGATAGTTAGGTTTAGGATTGAGTCCATCACAGAGACGGCACCTTATTTTGAGATAAAGTCGACAAGACCAGTCGAAGATAGTTTGGACATGTAGAGAGAGAGGATGGTGAATATATCGGTAGAAGGATTCTGAGGCTGGAACTACCTGGCAGGAGACCCAAAGGAAGAGCTGAGATGAGATTAATAGATGAAGTGAAAGCCTTAGTTGGTGTGAGAGAAGACATCACAGAGAAGCGATAGATGGTGGCAAGTGATTCATTGTGGTGACCACTGAAAGGAGCAGCTGGAAGGAAAAGAAGATATACGTTTAATGAAAAACACTAAGGATAGTTTGCAGGAGAATGTTATTCAACATTAAATTATCACATTTGTATGTGTCAAAAACAGTAACCATGCATTATATGGCCTATACTTGTAGTTGAAAAAGTGAAGTGTAATTAGTCTGCCCAGTTTCTCAAAATACATAGCTAAAGCCAAAGAGACTCAAGTAGCAGAAATGACAGTCATGCTTTTTTCGGTTTCCTTTCCTTACAGTTCAGTTAAAAGACTTGGGATTGTAATTGCAGCAGGATTCGCTTTGAAGATTACACCTGCTTATGCTGAGCTGTCTGAAGAAAATTATGTGGATGAGACGATCCTGTCAGCGTGAGGCACAGCAGCTTTTCATGGATGCTACACAGCCATCAACCAGCTACTCAAAATTTTGTGGGAGGGTGGAAAAAATGTCTCATTTTTACAGGGCTGGGTGCTTTTGTATGAGTAGGTCTGACAATTCACGGGTACTTAAGCATCACTTTATTGGCACTTTAGGGGCATGGCAGTACTAGTGTCTGTGCTGAGTTCCTGTCTTGCAAGAGCACTATTATATTATATTATATTATATTATATTGTATTATATTATATTATATTGTATTATATTATATTATATTATATTATATTATATTATATTATATTATATTATATTATATTATATTATATTATATTATATTATATTATATTATATTATACTATATTATGGGTGGCACAGTGGTTTGTGGTTCGACCTCACAGCATGAAGGACCCTGGTTGGATTCTGACAAGGGGACCTTTCTCTGTGGAGTTTGCATGTTCTCCCCTTGTCTGCTTGGGTTTCCTCCTGGTTCTCCAGTTCCCCCCCACAGTCCAAAAACATGCAGCAGGTTAATTGGGAAAATTGCACTGAACAAGTGAGTGAGTGAATGGTTGTCAGTCTATATATGTGGCCCTGCGATTGACTGGCGACCAGTCCAGGGTGTACCCTGCCTCTCGCCCGATTAAAGCTCGGAAAGGCTCCAGCATCCCCCGCAATCCTGAGTGCAGGAAAAGCAGCAGACGATGGATGGATGGATATTATGTCATATTATATCACATTTTGGCAAAATAGTCACAAAAATGAGAGTCAAAACTATGAGCTACTTGATGGGAGTGGAGGTGGAGATGAAGGAGAGAAATGCAAGGGAGCAAAACCACTGTTGAGAGCAACTGCAAGGAAAAGGTAGAAGTGTGCAACTGTGGCTCAGAGTTCCATGTTACACTTAAATCAGCTGCATTCAACTCGATTCAGCTCGTTGGTGTATGTTAGCGCACTCTGCCTGTCCTCGACCGGGCTTCTCCCCCGCCAGTTACTTTTATAAAACATCGAACCAAAGAAAAGGATAACAACAAACAATATAAAAATAAACATAACTATTTTGAGAGAGCAAAATCAGAATTACTACAATGTACGCAAAACCAATATTAAGGCTACATGGAATGTAATTAAAGAGGTGATTAATCAGCGAAATTGCAAAATCTCACCAAAACATATTATTAAAAATTATCAAGCACAAGTTGGAAATGTACAAGATATTGCAAATTAATTTAATAACTTTTTTGTTAATGTGGGTACTAATTTAGCAAAGGAAATCCAGCAGTCGGCAGTGACTAATATAATATATATTATCTAAACCAAAATTCAATGTTTCTCAGGGCTGTGTGTGAGAGTGATGTACGAGAGGTGGTTAGAAAATGTAAGAAGAAAAGGTCAACAGATTGTAATAATATAGATACGCAACTAGTGAAAGAGGTGATCAATTGTATAGTTAGGCCTTTAACATACATCTGCAATAAATCTTTTGCAGCTGGTACATTTCCTGAGAAAATGAAGTTGACTAAAGTGCTTCCAATTTTCAAAGATGATGAGAAGCAACTGGAGACCAAGTATAGGCAAGTCTCAATATTACACAAGTTTTCAAAAATTCTGGAAAAATTATTTGTTCACCAATTAGGAAATTTCCGACAAAAATATAGTGAACATTAAGTGAACAATAGGTTAATAAATTTAGCTGTGATGAATTTCATGGAGAGCATAACGATGGCTGTGGACGGCTGTTGACAGAGAAGAAAGTGCTCTTGGGATATCTATTGATCTGCGGAAAGGCTTTGATACTATCAATCGGTCGTTACTTTTGCAGAAATGCGAATACTATGGAATAAGAGGGACTGTAAATTTGTGGCTACAAAGCTACTTAAAAAATAGACTTCAAGATGTTTAAATCAATGGAGTATCCCATACAAAAACTGTCATGTGGCATTCCTCAAGGGTCTGTTTTGGGACCAAAATTATTCATTATTAATATAAATGATATTTGCAAAGTATCAAAAGTATTGAAATTGATCATTTTTGCAGATGATACAAACTTATTCTGCTCAGGACACAATCTCCACCAGCTTATGTCAAATGTAGAAACTGAGCTCAGTCGATTCAAAAAATGGTTTGATCAAAATAGATTGTCACTAAATGATAAGAAAACAAAATATATTTTTTTGGATCCAGTAAGAAAAATTCTATCAGTAAATTGTGTTTGAATGGATCTGAAATATATAGAGTTTATGAGAACAAGTTTTGGGGGGTAATAATAGATCATGAGATAAGCTCGAAACCACATATACAATATATTAAAAGTAAGCTTTCAAACCATTGGAATACTCTATAAAACTAAATCTGTGCTGAATACAAGATGTTTTCACAGTCCAGTATTCATCTCTGTATTCATCTCTTGTGCTACCATATCTATCCTACTGCTCAGAAATTTGTGGAAATGCTTGTAAAACACATCTAGATCAAATGGTTAAGTTGCAAAAAAAGCAATAACAATAATAAATGAAATTGGATTCTGTGATTCCACCAATCAACCTTTTTATAAAATCAAACAAATTAAAACTGTTTGGCATTGTGAAGTTTAAATGTTGGATATTTTGTTTCGTGCTATGAAGGGAAGCCTCCCAACAGGCACTCAATCCTTCAATTTAAGAATTGAACTCCATAATCTAAGAAGACTGCTTCATTTTTAAACAAGCAAAGTAAGAACAACTCTTAAACAAAGAAGTGTTTCTACTTTAGGGGTTTAAATGTGGAATGATCTCAGTTTTCAATTTCAGTTGATAAATACACTGTCAAAGTTTAAAAAATCTTTAATAATAAATGCATATCAATTTACGCATGTAAATATATGATGTTAATTGAGAAATTCTGTTTATAACAAATGCTGAGTTTGATGCGATGTACAGGGTGGGCTAAAAAAAGCAGTTTGCTTCTGCCCAGTCCTTTTTTCGTTGTGATGATTTGAAATTGAATTGTAAATATGATGTGAAGGATGAAAGCAACCAAAAGTAAAGTAATTCATTCATGATATATATATGTTTGTGTGTGTATGTATATATATACACACATATACATATATGTTTGTATGCATGTATGTTATGTGTTTGTTATATATATATATATACATACCTATGTATTTATGTATATATATGTGTGTGTGTGTATGCGTATATACAGTATATATATATATATATATATATATATATATATTTTGTTTGTTGTACAATGAATGAAGTTTGAACTTGTTTACGGCTCCGCCATCTTTCCTTGTTGCACCACATTGATGACCCTGATGTTAGTGGTGTCAAACAAGTGCCACTTGGAAGAATTGTGCGACTTCACTTCGGCCACGTTGCCCCAACTTGCTCAACTGGCCTTGCCCACAGTGGCCATCAGGCTACCAGAGTTCTAGCAGAGCAACCCGGCATCCTGGTTTCAACATGTGGAGGCTCCCCACAACAATGTAGATACACCGCCCTCAGAAAACTTCTGCTAGTACAGCCTCTCTGCCATGGAGAGGGCAGCTACTTTCCCTGTCTGGTTTGGGAGACGGGTTGGCTGTGGACCTGATGGACAACACGGTGTCTCTACTGGGATCCTGGTGTTTGGCTGCTGGCGATTGCTGAGGTCTGGCGGAGGAGCGTCCTGCAGGCGACCAGGCAGGACGCAGACTCGAGGCATGGAATACGATTTCTTTTTTTTTGCAGAAGAACCTGCTCCCCTGGATGCGAGCGGACATACAGACCAAAGGCAGATACCCGCTACTGAGCGCGGCTAACGGGTCCTCAATTGCAACTTTAGGTTCAAGGTAGGTGCCTGTTTGTTTCTGTGGCCACCATTTTGAGTGCGACTTTGTGATTGCCTCCATCACTGTCCCCATCATCGGTGCGGATTTTCTGTGTGCCAACAGCCGTTGGGACTGGCTTGTTTTGACAGGGAATTGTTGGCCCTGCATCTAGCGACATGTCCTTTCTGGTTTCTGCTGGAAGGCCGCTCCTTCACAGCTTATGTGGATCACAAATCACTGTCTTTTGCCATGTTCAAAGTGACTGAACCATAGTCCGCTCCCCACCCGCCCCACCTTGCAGCCATTTCAGAGTTCATGACTGGCATTCAGCATGTGGCTGGGATGTCCAACCCTGTCGCTGATTGCCTGTAGCAGGTGCTTGTGTGCCCTGTGCACATCCGGGTGGATTCTTGGTTATGGCTGCCGACCAGCCTGGAGACCCAGATGTCCTCGCCCTGAAGTTGATGCGCACCGGCTTCAAGCTGGAGGATGTGGTTGTGCAGGAAGGTAGTCCTACACTCCTCTGTGATGTCTCCATCGGTGACCCCCAACCCAGTGGTTCCAGTGGCCTGGGGCTGTCGTGTTTTTGACTCGGTACATTCCCTCTCACACCAGGGAGTTTGGGTGTCGCTGAAGTTGGTGAGTTCAAAGTTTTTCTGGCCTGGCATCCATAAGGATGTCAAAGAGTGGGCGGCTGTATGTCTGGCATGCCAGCGTGCTAATATTCACCTGCACATTGGGGCGGCCCTTGAACCATTGCTGATTCCAGCCAGGCGCTTTGACCATTTCCATGTGGACCTGGTGAGCCCTCTACCTCCTGCACACAGGTAGCTAGCAAAGTTGTGTTTCATTTCCAGGTTCCCCATAGAGATTGCCCGCATTCCAGGACCCCAGCAGTGCCTCCACAGGTCCAACGTCCGGTGCCTCCTGCTGCTTCGACCGAGGGACAACGCAATCATTATGGCAGGCTGCTCAAGCCTCCAATGAGAGACTAGTTTGTTTTTGGGAGTCCCTTCTGGGTGTTCAGGGGCGCTGCGTATTGGACCCTAGGGGGCGTGGCCTCTCATCCCACGGGACTGGGGGCTGGGCAGTGGTTTATGGTTTCCTATGACTTAGGTCGGCGGCATTATGGTCCAAGGAAGTTCATTGTCAGTTTGGTTTTGGTGTGCAAGGAATAAAGTTTGAACTCGTCCATGGCGCCACCATCTTTCCTTGTTGCATCACAAAGGTACCAGCCATTTTTTTTCTGAGCTGGTACTTAGTCCAGATAAATACAGTTTGTTGCGTCAGGAAGGTCATCCAACTCAAATACTTGTGCCAAAACCAAGTAAGCGAATTGAATCTATGACTCTCATACTGAATTGGTCAAGGCCCAGGTTAACAATGATTGTCATCAGTAACGATTACCCACAGGGTGCCAGTTGAAGAAAGGTAGGAGAAAGATGTGTTTGGAAGCAGAGAGAGAAGAGGAAAAGGAAGAGTCTAGGATTTAGAGTAGGAACTTTCAATATTGTGACAATGACAAGAAAAGCTAGGGAGTTTGTTGACATGATGCAGAGAAGGAGGGTGTAATACTGTGTGTACAGGGGAGAAGGCGGAAAGGCAGCATTGCTAGAAGTTTATGAGCAGGTTTTAAATTGTCCTACCACAATTTTGCTCGAAAGAGAAATTGAGAAGTGGTTATCTTCAGTTTCCAGTCTGATTATTCAACAGGATGGAAAAGAATGAGAGGATGCCTGACGAAGAGGAGTGTGATGGTGCCTATTTTTAGAAGTTTGTTAGGAATCTCCTGGAGCTGAAAAGAGTGTCAGTGGTTATGCCCCAGCTGCCAACAGCTCCCTCGAATCCGCGGTTTGTGAGCTGTCTGGTCCGATTCCAACCCTCATCACCCTGCCCCCCTAAATCTAAGACTGACTTTTTCAATGACTTTGCTGGTTTCCTCACCCATCTAACCTCTCTCTCACCACAAATAATACTGCTGAGCGATTTCAATATCTGCATGGACAACATCACCCTGCCTCTCACCAAAGACTTCATGAGAGAGCTGGATGTCTGCAGCACACAACCATTCCTGCACACTCCAAAGGACACATTCTGGACTTGACCTTCTGTTTTGGTGTCACCCCTCTCAACCTTACAGCAGATGAACTCCCCATGACAGACCATTTCCTCCTCATAGTTTCAGTGAAACTCACTCTCTCCATTTCTAAGACACATATCATGCCGGCATATAAAGAACATCAACCTCGTCTCTCTCGCTGCAAGTATCCTCTCTTCCAGCCTCCTTGATATTCCACAATCCATCCACCCCTGACGATCTGGTTACTCGCTATAAAACTGGTCTTTATAATATTCTCAACTCTCCTGCTCCGCTAAAAAACAGATCAGTTATTTTCTACGTCTGTGCCCTTTGGTTCGCATGAAGGCAATGCCAAAGTTTGGCAACTGGAACAACTTCATACGAAAACTGGCCTCATGATTCATAAAGAAAATTACAGCAACCATATCTTACTTTATAACACTCGATCACCAACACCAAAACCAATTACCACTCCATGATCATCACTTAAAATAAAGGAAACCAAAGTCACTGTTCTTCCTACTCAACAGCATCACCCAACCCAAGGACACTCCCCCCATTAACTTTCACTGAACCACCTTCTGCAACTCAATTGTGTCCTTTTTCATGACAAAAATCAACAGAATTCTCCGGCATGTTTTGGAAATTATTCTATTTGTACACAAATTGTGGCTGTCTTGCTGGCCAGGTTGACAAGGCCTTGACCCCCCTGGTCTCTAACTAAAACCAAAACTGACTGTGGATCATGAGGCAAACCACTCCCAAAAATATTAACCATTTGGTCTGCACTTGGGCCAAAAAGACGAGATGGAGGGTCCAGACCGGTTAGCCACTGCCACGGCGGGGGAGGCCTCCACCTTTTTTTTTAACAGAAATACTGCCTCTATATGATATTTTGGAGTGCAGTCAGCTCCACTTTGGAAACTTTTTATCTGTTTTCTCAGCGAGGCCCTCCCAATTCTTTCTAACAACATTATCATCTCCCGGAAACAAACCAAGGTATTTTATCCCATCTCACTTCCAGGGTAGGTTTTGGGGGTGAACAGGAAGGCCTCGACACTGCTCTCCAATAGCAAGGGCTTTTACTTATTTCCCAATTCACTTAAGAAGAGCAAACCTTTCTATTAGCTTAGCTAAGGTGTCTATGTCTTCCTGATCGTTAATTAAAACAACGACATCATCAGTTTTGGCAGATACAATTATGTTGGTATTACTCCCTGGTAAAAGCATGCCATGGATACTGTTGCATACTTTCCGAAGGAGGGGTTCCAGGGGGAGTGCATAGAGCATTCCAGACAGAGCCCAAACCCTGTCGCAAACCTCTATTTACCCTAAAAGGAGCAAACAAGTGACCATTAAGCTTATACACACTCTCAGTGCGACTGAATAACACCTGGATCTAAGCAATGAGACCAGTGCTGAACCTGAACCTTGCCATCGTCTTCCAAAGGACGTGGTGTTCAACGCGGTCAAACACCTTTTCTTGATCTAATGCAATCAAGCCCATGTTTACACAAATGAACAGGAGACCTCCAAAACATCCTGAATTAGGTAGATGTAATCTATCATCAACCTTCCAGGGACGCATTAGGTCTGGTACTAATGGATATCCTGCTCCATGTCCTTTTAAAAACGGATGGCTAAGGCTTTGGAGAGGATCTTATAATCTGTACAAAGGAGAGATACAGGGCACCAGTTCTTTATTATTTGGAGGTTGTTTTTCTTGGGCAAAAGGGTGATGATGGCCTCCTGTATGACAGTGGTAGTGAACCTGATGTCAGACTGTCATTAAAATTTTGTTGATTAAAATCTCCCAATTCTGTCGGTTAAAATCTCCCAATGCCAAAGATCTTGCTGTTCTGCATACTGTGTAGTGCAGCATGTAAATCCTTTGCGCTCAGTGACGAGTCAAACTCGGAGTTGATTTATGCGGACACCTGGGGTAATTCTCCGCAGAAATACAAAAACATCTCCTCATTTTAAGTGGATTCGCTTGAAAAGAGGGAGGAGTAAAACATGACTGCCCTCGTCCTAATTTGGCTCGGTTCACTCAGCTCTTGCCCCATGTATGACAGCAGGAAGCTGATCAGAGTGGATTCCTTGGGCCGTGTTTCTTCTCCAGGCCAATAATGAAGCTAGTGGAAGCATCCATCTCTGTGATATCCTGGACTCAGGACCTGACCAGTGTGCCCTACTTTTTGAGGTTTTCAGCATGCCCTCGGTTTTCTAGTCACACAATATCAATCTCCAGATAATCGATAGATATGGTGATGGCGCATGTAATGCGTCAAGTGTGCTGTTGACACAATGTTCTGATTAGATCCTTCCCATGGTCCAATCATTGCCTTCAACAGGTAAAATTGTCTTCACTTTCTCTAAAACCAGTCCATAAATTATTCAACATGTCTTTAAACCTTTGACCATGTATTAAAACTGAATCAATTGCCAGTAGCCACTTTAAGCTGAGATTCTTCGAATAGAAACCTTACCTAAAATCAATGAATGATCAGTAAAACCCAATAGTAAAATCTAAAGTCCCAATGTTAAAGGTGCCCATGTAAGATAAGAGGTTTTAAGAAATATACTAAAACAGCCAATAAGTCAACAGAGAGAGTGCTGAGGGCAGGTCTGTCCTATAAGTCACTAACATATCATATCATATGTCTTCTGACTTTAGGCATTCCTTTTTTTAATCTGTACACTTCTTGGTCAGTGAAAACGGAATCTGTTTTTATTAATGTGGTGCTTTGCTGAATGATAAAACACAGTTAGGGCTGGGAAGAAGTGCTCTAATTTAACACCTTTGCATTTGGTCTGCTGAAGGTAGTTCTTCAGCAGAAGTCACGGGGAAAAATCTTCCTGGCGGGTCGACACAGTGCTATTCCATAATTCTACTTTATCACTATCATCATTATTTCTATTCATATTTATCTTGCTATTTGTATACCTAGATTGCTATTTATCCTGCATGTATATGGTCTCACTCCTAACTTCCTTCCACTCTTCCACTTGCTTGGAGACCCTGACCTTGCTACCCTGACTCCTTCATCCTAGTCCTACGCTTGAAACTGAGAAACTAATTGCATTCTGTCCAAGGGAGTCTGTTGGTGAGTCTTTTGTTAATCAAGTACAAGGACTGAAACCCCCTGGCCACCAAACCAGATCCCCTCGATGCCCTGGCTGCACAGAGAAATTCTGTCCATAAAAATTGTAAACAGAATCGATGACAAGGGGCAGCCCTGTTGGAGTCCAACTCTCATCGGAAACGGGTTCGACTTATGACCAGCAATGCGGACCAAGCTCCAACACCAGGCATGCAGGGACCGAACAGCCCATATTACCGGGGCACTCCCCACAGGACTGCCCATGGGACACGGTCAAATGCCTTCTCCAAGTCCACAAAACACATGTAGACTGGTTGGGCAAACTCCCATGCCCCCTCAAGAACCCTACTGAAAGTATAGAGCTGGCCCACTGTTCCACGACCAGAATGAAAACTACACCGCTCCTCCTGAATTCAAGGTTCAATGACCTGGCGGACCCTACTCTCCAGCACTGCTAAATAGACCTTACCAGGGAGGCTGAGGAATGAGATCCCCCTGTAGTTGGAGCACACCCTCCGTTCCCCCTTATTAAAAAGGGGGATCACCACCCTGGTCTGCCAGTCCAGCGGCACTGTCCCTGACATCTACACAATGCTGCAGAGGCGTGTCAGCCAGGACAGCCCCACAGCATCCAGGACCTTGAGGAATCCAGGGCGGGCCTAATCCACTCTTGGGGCCCCACTACTGAAGAGCTTTTTGACTACTTCAGCAACTTCGGCCCCAGAGATAGGCGGACCCTCTCCAGGGTCTCCCGGCTCTACTTCCTCATTGGAAGTTGTTTTGACGGAATTGAGGAGGTCAGAGAAGTATTCCTGCCACCGATCTACAACGTCCCGTGTTGAGGTCAGCAGCACACCACTCCCACTGTACACAGTGTTGACGGAGCACTACCTTCCCACCCCTGAGCTGCTGGATGGTGGACCAGAATCTCCCCAAACTCCTCCCATGCCCGAGTTTCTGCCTCGGCAACTGGCGAAGCTGCATGCAGCTTGGCCTGCCAGTAGCTGTCAGCTGCCTCCGGAGTCCTGCAGGCCAAAAAGGTCTTATAGGAGTCCTTCTTCAGCTTGACAGCATCCCTCACCACTGGGGTCCACCAGCAGGTTCGAGAGTTGCTGCCCCAACAGGACCAACTTCAGACTGCCACTTTAGCAATGGAAGCGTGGAACATGGCCCATTGGGACTCAATGTCCGCCTCCTCCCTCGGGATATGGTTGTAGCTCCGGAGGTGGGAGTTGAAACTCCTTCTGACAGGGGACTCTGCCAGATGTCCCCAGTATACCCTCACATTACGTTTGGGTCTGCCAGATCTGACCGAGAGGAGCTTGGGCTCCTTCCCCACCATTCCATGTCCCCAGAGCCAGCTTCTGCAGCCACGGTCCCCTGCTCCGGCCACTGCCACGCTCACACTGCACCCAACCCCCTTGGCCCTTCCTGTGGGTGGTTAGCCCAGGGGAAAGGGGACCCATGTCGTCCCTTCGGGCTATGCCTGGCCAAACCCCATGGATGCAGGCAGGGCAGGGGAAAAATAGGTCATAGTTCTTTTTCATCATGAGAGTCTTCTGAGCTCTGCTTTGGCTGGCCCCTCACCTGGGACCTGTTTGCCTTTGGGTGACCCTTCCAGGGGCATAAACCCCCAACAACATAGCTACCAGCATCACTGGGACATGCAGACGCCTCCACTACGATAAGGTGGCAGCTCAAGGAGGGATAATGATGATGATTATTATTTGATATGATTATGACTATAACAAATTTGTCCCAGACAGGCCGTTTCTTTTATAGGGGCAAAAAACAACATATCGAGCAAATTTTTGCCAGCACCTTTGGTGCCCATGGTTTGTTAGAAGAAAAGACCAAGACTGATTGCTTGGACGTCATACAACTGGCAAATGTCATAGAAAGGATAGATGACAGGCAAACATCTATTCATTTTTTTTTTCTTATGGCTGGTACGCAATTTGTAACTGCATTAACTTTGCAATCGATGTTTTGGGAGCCCCAACTTTATGCAGTCATTTGACACAGTGACACAGTGACGGGCACGTGGTGTAATGTCAATCATGTTGACAAAGTCATCATATTTCAAAATAGAATTATTGAAATTTTGACTAACTACAGTAAAGTATTTTGTGGGACAAATTATTTTCTGGGACAAAGTTTTGAAGATCATCCATCTGCAGTTGACAGATCATTCAGCCAGAATGGGGTTGAATACAACTTTCTCCAAATGTGGAGTACATTCTTCAAATGTAATCATGTTTGATTATTAAAAACAAAAGAAAACAAAGAAAAAAACAACAAAACACACATACATACAAACTTACAAACAAACAAAACAAAAACTGTTAAAATCTCCTAAATCTCATTTCAATTACACAACAAATGTTCATGTTGCAATTTGATAATTCATTGTTTTTTTGTGTCTATATATATACACACACACACACACACACACACACACACACACACACACACACACACACACACACAGAGATATTGTTTTTTTTTTTCTCCAAAACCC
>CAAKHD010000151.1:9061-99131 GCA_901007705.1 Fistularia tabacaria | reverse complement strand
AAAAGCAAATCCCACAGAAAATGCTGGGGTTTTCCTCCTGATAAAAAAATCAGCTATTTTAATAAAAAAATGTTGCTGGTGTTGATACATTTTTTGGGGCCCCCCCCCCCCCCCATTCATTTTATTTATTTATTTACCCTTTATTGATAATGATATATATGATGGCCAAGCCAGTACATCTTGAGCCACTTATTTCATTTAGCAATTAATAAATTCTCAGAATTGTGAGAGCATGTTGCAATAATGTTTAAATGATTCAGAGTACTGTTAATGTTTGTCGATAATATACTCATATCCCTCATATCCCTTTGTGGTTACAGGCTGAAGTTATAGATACAGCACACTTTATTCTCATGTGGGAAACATTTTCAATCCACTGCACATTCCGAATAATTTGTTGAAGAGAAAGCCACTAATCATGTGTGCTACAGCCCTATAAGTGACAGATGTGTACTTCACTTACATATTGATGCATGGCTCATTGGGAGGTTGTACAAATGCTCACAGCCAGGCAGATCATCAAGTTGATGCCACTTTGGCCCTTCCTCAGCATATAGCCAGCGTATACCAGATTCATTACCCTGAGGATATCTGGTAAGTGGCATTTTCAGGCTCCACGGCACAGAGCTGTGCTGGGGGTATGCCATTAATTTTAGATACTGAGGGGGGATAGATCACAGCCTTGCAAGAGACAACATGATGTACTTTTCATTTCTTTTTTCATGCTTCCTCCATAACAATGACATAAATTGTTGACAGACTTGAATGATTGACCAAAATTTGTGCATAAAGCCAACTTCTGGAGAGAATGGAGATAATGACATCTTTCACATGGAGGGTACTTGTTTTTAAAAGGACTCAGAACACACAAACACGAAATGCTGATAAAACATACATATTGTGGTGATTATATGAATCACTGGTGAAAACAATGAACATAGCTGAAATTGGAAAGCTTCTTACTTTTAAAAAAGTGAGCATTGTGCATAGTTCATAGTTTGTTAGTAACCACTCTAGGTACCTATTCGCTGTGATAACATGGAGGGAAGTGCAGTTATGTACATTTCTGTATAATTAAGTGCACATACATCACTGTTGCACTGAATAGCATTGACACTTTCTCCCAATAGAAATACCACAATAGGGTGTGTTAATGTTTTCTTGATTTCTCTATTAAGTGTAGGCTTTGTTACAATAAATCTGAACGTATACCCTTCAATCCCAGTCCCAGGTTTGAGTCCACAAACTAATGTTCACATGAATCTTCAACATATGTACTTGGGCCTGATATTTCCCCTTTTCATTTGTCATAATCATAGAACTCCTGCTTATTTTTATTAATTAATTAATTAATTCATTTATTTATTTATTAATTGATTGATTGATTGATTGTCTTTTTTTTCATACCTCACCAACCCAAACAACTGTGTTCCCTCTCTTGATATCTGAAACCTCACAGTGTGGCGTTCTCTGCTTCCCGTTCAGGACAAACAGAGATTCAGCTGATGGTGTTACAAGATATTGTCCAAACAAGCCGCTTGAGACTACCACTCTTGTGGGCCCTCCCCATGGCCACGATTGAGGAGATAGGGGCTCCTTGAGGTTTCGGAGAACCTCACTGCGACCTGATGATAGATCAGCAAAAAGTACGTCTGTGCTTGAGCTTGAGGTGGCCACTATCACGTGCTGGTCGGACTCTGTGAAGGACAGCTGGAAAACCAGATCAGAGATACCTACAGGGTTATCAATTTCTAGGTTAAGACCAAGCACGCCATGGAAAGACACTGTCTGTACTATCAAATTTGAGCTGTGTAGGTCCGGAGTCACAATATAGCGGCCATCCTGTGATACGAATGCCTGCCCTGTGATATTTAGGTTTGGGCCAATCACCACGTCTGTCACACTGTCGAGAAGGAGTTGAGATGGGGCTTGACGCTGGTTCTTCGTTTGGCACTGGATGAAGTAGAAGCCACCCAGATGTGTGTAGGCCATACTGACCGGTATGCAACTGTAGTTTTTCAGGCTTATGGTCTTGACACGGTAGAAAGTTTCCAGGTCTATCTTGTGCACTGCAGGTTCATTTTTGAGGAAGATGAAGGCAAACCTATATTGACAAGTTCAAATGAAGGTTAATAAGCTCCAAATTAGGAATGATTAATACAAATTATGATTTTGATTGGAATACTGATTTGCTCTTTCCTTCTAAAACTCAGCAATTGCAGTTATGAGACACAAATGAGGTCACAGTAATTATGTGTATTAAATCAGGGGTGGCTGATTTTGTGCAGTATTGTGTGCTCTTTTACCTCACATGGGTGATGATGAGGTTGGTGGGCGGAATGAAGAAGTCATTGACTCTCTGGAATGTTGTGTGGATGGCATGATGTACTTCTCCAACACTAGCTTGAGGTATAACCTGTTGGTGATAAGAATAAGAATAAGAATAAGAATAAGAAAAAGAATAAGAATAAGAATAAGAATAAGAATAAGAATAAGAATAAGAATAAGAATAAGAATAAGAATAAGAATAAGAATAAGAATAAGAATAAGAAGCAAATTTGATAAGCATCAGTCTACTGAGGATAAAATTGCTGCCCCTTACAGTGAAGTCAGGATGACATGCAAGAAAGGTAAAGGGAATAATAGGTGGAATAAGGTAAAATACCTACTGACAGATTTTGGTTATAGGAAAAGCGAGCAAGACTAACAGTTAAGCATTCTTTTAACTTAAATCAGCAACTTCTATTGTAGGCACGCGGCTTAGATTTCACTCTGGAACTTAACAGCACTGCACAGCATACATTCAATAATGTGCATGGTAGGTAGGATTTAAAATACTTCTTATGATCAAAAATAGTGCAAAAACAATAATTGTTTCAAATCATTAACTTCACATTCTGAACCAAATAAAGATTTCAAAATAAGTTCAATCAATGCCTCATGGACCACAATAATCAAGTAAGCCCTGAACTCAAGAAAACATTTCGAATTGAAGGAACATGTTGACAAAGGAAAGACTGTTGGGTTTGTCAATTCCGTTTGAGATTTATTGATAAGATCAAGATGGACCTCAGTTATCACATAATCCCTGAACTCAAGAAAACAATTTGAATTGAAATAATATATTGATGAAAGAAGGACTATTGGGTTGGAGAAATCTATTTGAGAAAGGTTTGCTGATTAAATCAACGGTATGTTTTTTGCTTTTTTAAAAAGCCATATTGACAAAACACTGGTACCTCATAGTAAAGACTAATTCGCCCACAACCCTAACCATAAGAAGATTAAAAAGCAATGTTTGTTTCTCACAAAGAATGAATGAATGATTTGAGGTGAAACATAAATTCATGACAATAGATTGTAGGCTGTAGAGCCGGGTTGTGTATTATGTTATGTCTGTATTTTTAACAAAACATAATCACCATTTTATTAACAGTGAGTTATAACTTTGCAGATGTCACCTGACAAAACGAAACTTACTTACCAACGCCGCAGTGTACGATAAGTGTTGCCAATCAATTGTGACAGATGAAACTGAAATAAGGTTAAAAGCAACAAAGACATCAAGGTCTTCAGGCTATGAGCATGCAAAGAGGCTTAGACCAATAATTTATTTTTGTATTAGATGGGGTATAAAAAAGATGTGACAGAAGACGATGAAAGTGAAGAGAGTAGAGCTCATTTGAGGATAGAAAAAATAAGGTGGAGAGAACATAGGCGAGTGGATAATCCTCATGCACATTGGAACAACAGATGCTGTACCATATTTTGATGAAAAAAAATATGTGAGGGTACACACACACACACACACATAGTTTTTGTAACTGTATTTTTTTTTTTTCTATTTTTATCACATTTGTGACATGGATCCAGATAAGAGACCCACAAATAACGTATGTGTCAAGGGGTTAATATGTCTGTGCTACAGCTTAAACTTTATGATTAAACAAGATCTCTACACTACTATCAAAATGGCTTGCGATATTAATTGTGTTACATGAATGACAAAAATCACGAATAAATTTCCAGAAAGTGCAGTGGGTTGGGAAAGTAAAGTCAGTTTCTGCTTCTTTAGGCGCCTAAAGAGGCATCCAGGAGGTATCCTGACCAGATGCCTAAGCCACCGGATCTGACTCCTGTCTATGCGGGGGAGCAGCGCACTCTACTCTGAGCTCCTCCCGGATGACCGAACTTCTCACCCTTCTCCAAGGGAGAGTTCGACCACCCTGCAGAGAAAACTCATTTCGGCCACTTGTATCAGCAATCTTGTTCTTTCGGTCACGACCCACAGCTCATGACCATAGGTGAGGGTAGAAACGTAGATCGACCTGTCAATTAAGAACCTTCTGGCTCAGCTCCTTCTCCACCACAACAGACTGGTACAGAGTCCGCATCACTGCAGATGCTGCACCAATCTGACTGTTGATCTTGCGATCCTTCCCTCTCCCGTGAACAAGACCCAGAGATACTTAAACTCCTTTGCTTGGGACAGGACCTCTTCCCCAACCTGGAGTGGGCAATCCACCTGTTTCCGGTGGAGGACCATGGTCTTGGATTTGGAGGTGCTAATGCTCATCACGGCTGCTTCAGATTCAGCTGCGAACCGCTCCAGTGAGAACTGGAGATCATGGACTGATGAAGCCACCAGAACCACATCATTTGCAAAAAGCAGAGACTCGATCCTGTGGTCACCAGACAAGATCCCCTGGCTGCATCGAGAAATTCTGTCCATAAAAGTTATGAACAGAATCGGTGACAAGGGCAGCCCTGGCGGTGTCCAACTCTTACCGGAAACAAATTCGGCTTACAACTGGCAACGTGGACGAAGCCTTGTGACCGGTCATACAGGGATCGGACAGTTTGATGACTGGCTCCAGAACCCCATATTCCTTGAGTACCCCCCACAGGATTGCCTGCGGGACATGGTCGAATGCCTTCTCCAGATCCAAAAAACACAAGTAGACTGGTTGGGCAAACTCCCATGCACCGTTAAGGACCCTGCTGAGGGTATGGAGCTGGTATACCGTTCCACGACCAGTACAAAAACCACACTGCTCTTCCTTGATCCTGGTTCAATGACCCGACGGATGCCCCTCTCCAACATCGCTGAATAGACCTTATCATGGAGGCTGAGGAGTGTGATCCCCCTGTAGTTGGAGCACAACGTCCGATCTCTCTTTTTAAAAAGGGGGGCAACCATTCCGGTCTGCCAGTCCAGCAGCACTATCCCCGACAATCACGCAATGCTGCAGAGGCATGTCAGCCAAGACAGCCCTAAAAGATCCAGAGCCTTGAGTAACCCAGGGCGGACCTCATCCGAACCCCCTGCTACTGACGAATTTCAATGTGATACTTAATAACTCACTAATGCATGTAAATTCTATTAACACTCCATATTTCAAATGTATTATAAGGCCACTGATTATAACAGCTGAAATCATATTTGCAAACAATAAATTGGAATTCTTAAGAACTTATGAAAAATTAGATGTATAATGCTGTGTTCTAATGTATTTTAAAGCTCTATGCACATGTGAATGTGCATGTATGTCGATACAATGTTCCTGTCATTCCTGTTGGATATTTTAAAGGTCACATCTCTCTCTGATTGGAAGATTTCCACAAATGTGTCCTTCACTAAAAAGCTGTAAATCTCACATCCTATGATATGATTTATGGTATTTGAAGACCTTTTAAACCTGGCTTTGAGAGACACCTTGCAACTGAACCTATACCTACACCTTTGCAAAAAAAAAGGTTTTCTTATAATGAGCACATGAATAAGGTCCTGTGAAAATACACTAATACGCATGCATGATTCACTGAGGCTAAACAGTGCTTCTGATGGTGGCAACGTGTTGCTCAACATGTCAGTTACTTTCATTCAAAATGATGATGACATTATCAGACAATTTATTTGTGATTTGATTCATGTGTACTCCAATCCATTATGTTGTTTCCCCTCCAATTACATTTGTAAGTGATTCATGCTCTGCTAACTAACTATTAATTATCTGTGCATCACTGTAGCAGAAGGGTGGATCTTGTGAAAAGAAAACGTATTTATGTGTATGTGTGAATAACAAAAATACACGCAGATATATTTGTACATATATATATTATACATATATGTATATATATATACATATATATATGTATATATATATATATATAGAGAGAGAGAGAGAGAGAGCGAGAGAGAGAGAGAGAGGAGAGGGAGAGAGAGAAAGAGACAGTAATTTTATTTAAAGTTATAAAAAGGTCTTCTTTCTGTTTTTATATTGTAGAATTACTATAGTCTGCAATAAAAAAGAAAATACATTCCAAAAGTATTTTTAGATCAGTACAAATATTAAGATAAGATCCGTTTAAAGGGAAATTAAATTCAAAGAACATCATATTTGATTTAAATGTATCAACAATACCACAGAAAGGGAATATTTTCAGGTTCAAATACAAAACCATTGATCAACCACAAGTGATTGACTACTAAAATCAGAAATAATGCACTTAACATGGAGAACACCAGACACGAGTGTAATTTCCTTTTCATTAAAGTGCTTATCAAAATATTACGAGCAATTTCATTCCCAAGATTCTCTGAAGAATCATGAATTAGTGAATATATCATCACTCTGCAATCCCCTGTAATGACGATGAAAATGCAAAGAAATCAGATCTCACATCCGTCAGTGGGAAAACAAACTCTTCTTGAAGCATCCTGCCCTCGATTTTTCACAAGCAACACACATACAGACATATTAAATAATTTGCCACCCATTCTGCATCCTTCTCTGTGTTCCCTTAACATACTCAATTCCCAAAGAAAAATTCAAGACAATCATGCCTGCAAGTAGTTCTCATTTGTAAAACCTTAAACAACAGAGGTCTGCAAGGGCATTGAACACCTGCCATCAGCAATTCATCTGTGAACCGTTGTCCTGCTGGCTTAAAATATGTGCTCAATCATACATAAATTAAATGCTGTGATACACACTGTCGCACAAATGGAGACAAGGATATAATATTGTGCACAAATTGTTATGAGGCTCACCTCTTCCTTATATGGAAAACTTTGGACCTTTGGTATGGATTATATTGCCCCTTACTTCTGCTACTACTACTAATTCTATTAATGGTAATAAAATATTCATAATAATAATAATAATAATAATAATAATAATAATTATTATTATTATTATTATTATTATTATTATTATTATTATTATTATTATTATTATCATTGTTATTATTATCATCATCATCATCATCATCATCATCCCTATCATCATTATTATTATTATTATTATTATTATTATTATTATTATTATTATTATTATTATTATTATTATTATTATTATTATTATTATTATTATGAAATCTAAGAAAGTATTTGTTTCTAATACTTGAGGGTGCCTTTACACTACGTATTTCATACGACCCGATTGTGATTTTTGCCTTCCTTTTTGTGTGTTCTTGAAAATATGAATAGGAAAAAAGTCTCTCGAGAGGCTTTAAAGTGCTGTAGCTCTTGTTATTATTTTGCTTTTGTCTGTGTCCATGCGCAATTCCTTTGGTTGTTTTTTTGCTTCTTTTTTATGTGAGCACATTCACCTACTGTGCTTTTTTTCTTCATGCAAGCAAGCATAAAGGGTCTTTGTCAAAAATAAATACTAGAAGGTACTTAAATCATAATTGGAAATCAAGACATGAAGGGAAGATCCCTGTTTGCTTTTAAATTGGCTTTAGGCTGGCTTTCATCTCGGGGATATCTAGAATAAAGTTGTGAGCTTAATGAAATGGCCAAGTTGTCCAGAAGGGACTAATCCGCACATCAGACTGTTTAATGGTTTTGAATTAATATGGACAAAATGTTTATTGCACTTTCTCAATGGAGAATTTACATCTTTTATTTGCACATCCAAGAGGAGCTGTACAAATTCTGTCAATGAATCAGTACATATTGTTATGTCCTAAATGTTGCCACCATTTCTTTTTGCATCTTTGCTCTTGTAAATTTCAATATACAACAACGGGAAGGCATGCATAGCTTGGTTTGATGATGGCTTTGTTATTTGATATTGCACAAACTTGGCTTTGATTGAGGGAATCAGGTGGTACCTCTGTCAGCCATGAAGTGCAAAATTAATGTGTTTTTCATTATATTGTGAAACTGGGATGACAACGTCCACACAACTGGACTCACCAACAACTTTTACACCAGATTGTCAGGATGCTTAACTCCCTCCCCACTCTCCCACTCCCTTCTTTCCGCCCCACCCCAAGATAGTGAACTCTCTCTCTTCATTCTTCAACCTTTGCAGTGATGTTTGCACTAAACTGTACAAAAATAACAAACAAACAAAACCCTCTGCTGCTACTCTCTCATGCCATCAAATGTCTGTCATCTTTTCACCTTACCAGCAGTTTGTATCTGCATGCACTTTATACTTCATACCTCATAGCTTAATGTTTACTGTTTCATGTAATAGTCCACTTTACGATTTGATTCCTCTATATGTCTAGTATGTGGGGAGAAATAGATAATCAAGCTGACTTCGACTTTTGACTTTGATAGTGGTCAAAAATCCGTTGGTACTCTTAATCAATGTATCAAATTTCACATAATAGAATACAATACAGTCTACATTAAACTCAGTTTTGCATACAGTTTCAATAGCTTTGCAGGAATTTAAAATGCAATAGCATTTAATAAAGCGCAGGTTTGTGGGCCTTCTGTAACTGCTGTGGTCAAGGATGCTACCCCACACATTTTTATAATGAACTAAAATTGTGTGATATTTTTCTTCCATTGTAGCACCACTTGTATTGTCTGCTCTTGCTTGTGTGGGCAAGTCATGTGGTGGATGAAGTGATTGTTTGTGTCCACTTACCACCTAACTCTTAAGAGGAGTTGTAAGCACATATACTCCCGAAATAATAAATGCAGTCTTGTTTCATTACACTCTGTGGAAGGAGACAGCTAACTGCTACGCTACCTTTGCGCTAACCACAATAGAGTAGATGGAAGTCCTTGCGGGGCAGAGAGAAAGCAAATCTTTTAAAAAGGCTCTCTTTGTGACATTGTCATTGTTACTGTGATGAACCAAGTTGAGAGTGCAGGTGAAAGCCTAAATATTGAGTAGCAGGTTACAGTTAGGACTTCTTATCCTCTTTGAAGGTTGATAGGTTGCATCGGTTTGTAAAAGAAACAGATTTTAAGTTAATCGGGTTTTTTCTCTTTTAAGCGTTGTATGACACGGCCCATTCAGCCCTTGACCTCCCACAACCACTCCCACCATTAATCTGAATATTTGTTGAAGGAATTGACCAAGACAGTTTTTTGTCAACAGTTCATCCAATACCGGAAGTGTTGCCTTTAGGGCTTATATGTTGAGAAAGTAAGAGGCACAATGGGACATCCATCTTGTGGCATACATCCATATTGGATTAACACAGGTATACAATTTTTCATCAGCTTTTGTCTAACTTCAGTCCTAAAGCTCTGGAAACACGCAATACATTTATTTTTTTACCCTGCTTCAAATAAAGACTTAAGGTTTGGAACTTTTTGAACAGAATGAAATTGTAATCACAACAAAGCACCAATACAAATGTAAAGGGTATGACTATGTCCATAGTTTGGTTTAGGTGGTCAACATTCATTTGCTGCATTGCTATTTCATTTATCCAAGTTGGATGTTAATTTGTCTCCATTCCCCCAGAAATGACAAGTGACAAAAATAAGTGACAGGATATTGCCAACTCTAAACTGTTTGACTTTTTTTTTTCTCTGTAAAATGAAATATTAATCATACATACCTGTAGTGTTGGATGTGTTCTGTCCATATCCCCCCATGTTAGAACCCAGATTTGGTCATGAGATTTGTCATAGAGCATCTTCACAGGGAAAGGATCTGTTGCTATTACCTGGTAGATATAAAAGAGCAGAATTATTAAATGAACAGATATACAACTTCAGATTGTGGTACTAGAACCCTGCATAATCCGAGATGATATTAAAACTAGCTCATCTAAGCTGGTAAATGATACTATGACAAATAATATATAAGAGTAATCAGTTTGGTTTGAATATAAGCTGTCAGAAGTAAAAATATGAGTTTGGAAATTGCCAAGTATTGAGGTCAAAGATGTATTTCAGATTATCAAACCATCAGAACACTCAAACTTTAGCCTAACAAGAGGTCTTTTTGGATTTCTTAGATATGTTCATTTTTTGACTTTGCTTGGGTTTCTTTGTTTAGATTCAGCCCGTCGAAGATGTCTTTATTTGTCTGCTTTTACCAGTGCTTGTTAAATTATTATACTAGAACAAATTAAAAGCAGGAGTTATTTTTTTAGCTATTCAGCTAAATCCGTAAAAGCTATTCTCAACCACCATTGTTATCTGGTAGCATGGCAAATTGGAAGATAATTCATAAAAGGCTCACTATAGGTCAAGGATTGCAGCTATTGAAAAAGCTCAGCAAATTTGCTTTTGAAACATTGTCATCTCCAAATATCAAACATAACTGAGTGTTGCCAGTTACTTAATCAGGAAAGTGATGTTTAACAAAGATTTGGACATAGCTGACAAAACATGAGCTCTTGGGGGCATGAAAGGAGAATATACGGTAATTGAAATACCTGAGATTCTTTATTCAAGACAACAACAACAACAAAAAAAAACTGATGTTACATCTGTATTTATCCTTGCTCCCAGGGTTGTGAGAACAAATTACATAATTCTGTTCTCTCAGCCCCAGTATGGGAGTTCTCTCAGCTTGGTCGAGACACATCATCTTGGAAAAGCTTTTTTTTCTCATATGGTGTCTGAGAATTATTGTCTGACTGTTTAGAAATTTGAAGTTGGCATAGTTAATGTGGAAACCACAAGTACTGTCATCCCAGCTTTTCCCGAGCCTTGGATGGTTGTACAGTGATAGACTGTTTTGAGCATGATAGTATGAAGATCTAGGTAACACATCTAGACAGGCATATAAAAGACACGCATGGCTAGAAATTCTTTGGAAGAGGTAGCCCAAACATTGCGCAAAGTTGAGATGTGTTACCGTCCACACAAAAGTTGTGTACGGATTGTGTACAGAGTGCTGAGCCTAGTGAACCTTGTGGGAGGAAATCAATCCAGGCCCTGTCAACTTCTTTACAGTAACTGCTCCAATTAAAAACAATGAAACAAAGACCAACATGGCAATTTCACTCTCTGCCATAATCACTTTGCTGTCGCTGCAATTCTGCCAGATTCCCCAAATGTGTAGCATGAATGACATTTGGCCGGGGTCTATGAGGAATTCCCTGGAGTTCTGCGCCTGAGTTTCTGATAGTATCAAATGTCATAGCTACAACTAACTTTCATTGTGTTCTTGCTACCGTGAGAAAGAGAACAAATGTCTTGTCATGTTGAAGATGTTGAGGCTTCAAGTTTGTTCAATCATCAAAGTTCCAGCTTTCTATTTTCTTGGGAAAAATTGTATGTGTATTTGCAATGTGTGGAGATGGCATGTGCTGTTTGCCTCTGTATTTGTTAAGCTTACAAAGCAATTGGAGAACAAACAGAACTGGGATAAATCCAGAGTTCAGCTGATTGGCAGGCAGCAGTTGAGTTTTTGTTCCGAAATCCATGGTCAACGTTCTGCTGAGTTTAAATGTAGCTCAAAGATGAATTTGTGTTAGCTGATGGTTTAAAGTGTTTTTCTTTACATCAAAACACATACCATCCGAAACAGTATTTGTTGAATGAGTCAAGAGCCAAAAATTGACTGAGAAATTACTTTACTGCCAGCAATTAATGAGCTTGTTAGCTAATTAGCTGCTCATTTTAAAGACATTAAATAAGAGGCTAAGAAACCTGTGGATGTAAATTTGAACTCAAATGATACTGGTGTAGTCATTACTCCTCAAATACAAATATGTTAAAACACATTAGCTAGAAAAGTATTTGTAAACACCACCAGTTTGTCAACCTAGTATTGGTTCAGACCAGTTTAGCTGCTGCTACACTCATTGATTTAAAGCAGCTTGATAGCCACTTTGAATTTATAATTGAATTATACTTATGCATTTGGATAATGAGCAAAATTTGTTCCCTTATGTAAAATAGAAAAGGAGCTATCAGTAAAGAAGCATTAAATTACTACTTTGAGCTCAAAGTACACATAATTGAATCTAACATTATATTGGCAGTGTTGTTTACGAGAGGTATATCCCTATTTTTAGCAGTTCCAAAACCTTGATCATTGATGCTTTTTATCAGTTATTATATATTAGTCATTAATAGTTATATTTCTTTTCATATTTATCATTATGATAGGAGGATAACATGGGCTCTTTTTAACTTCATGGAACAAAAGCTTTTTTGAAAGTGCTTTTGATTTGGGGCATTGAATATCCATTGTCCATCGTCTGCTGCTTATTGTACTCAGGGTTGCAGGGATGCTGGAGCCTACCCCAGCTGCCATTACGCGAGAGGTGGGATATACCCTGGACTGGTCACCAGTCAATCAGGGCCACATATACCGACACACACCAATTCATTCTCTCATTCAGGGCAATTTTCCCAATTTTCCAATTAACCTGTTGCATGTTTTTGGACTGTGGGAGGAAACCAGAGAACCTTGAAGAAACTACGCAGACACAGGAAGAACGTGAAAACTCCACACAGAAAGGGTCCCCTGTCGGAATCGAATCAGAGTCCTTTGTATAGTGAGGCTGAAGCGCTGACCACTGCGCCACTGTGCCACACGGCATGGAAAATATCAAATAAAAGTCTTGAAAAAAAGGGCTGAATCAATTCTCCTTTTCACTAGCTATTGTGTGCTATTTCAATTGGAACACAGTTGTGGACGAGTGGTGAAAAACAAAGAAAGTTAACATTGCCTTTTCTGTTGAAGCATTTTAACCGTTAAAATCTTTCCGTGCCCCTTCATTTGGCTGAAAAGCCTACATCTAATATGGCATGGGAATCTTGTTATGTTGTCTAGATGCATTTATAAAAATGCACAAATATTTTTTCTCTACAATCCATACAGGTAACAGGTTAATTGTGGATAAATTACTACTAATATACCTTTAAAGCAAAAAGTGTGGGTGTTCTCTTCCCTGTAATTCTTCTCTCAATTAATCCGTTTATGATAAATGCTATGGATTATGGGAAACATGTCTCTGCAATACAAAATATAATAATATACAATATACAATACAAATCTATCCCAGTTTTCTTAATACTGAGACAGTATTCTGGCAGGTCAAATCTATGAAGAAGTATACATTAATGTTTTCTCTATGAAACAGATGGAGCAAGAATACACCTCCTCATATAAACTTTACACGTATTGTGGTACAGTATATGCTGGTAAAGTTCTGTATCTGACAAGGATCAAAAGTTCACAAGACTAGAAAAAAATACAAGATGACAAAATTGCTTATTTTCTTTGGAAGACTGTGGCTTTGTATGGTGACCTCTCCGGTTGTATTGTCAAATTATTGCCACTGTAAATCTATGACAGCTGCAAAGATCAGCATTATACAAACAAAATTTATATGATTAAGTTCATTCATTGGAGTATACAATGTAGATAATTTCCAGATATCAAGTGTGCAACGTAGTGACATCATGTATGTTCCTCAAGCCCCCCTCTGGTCCCCTTTTGTCCTTTCTGTAGGCACTCAATTTCTTTATGTTTGTCTGTGAATTAACTGCATCTTACTTGCCCTGGAGGGTTTTTTGCAGTAAAACAATCACAAAACAAGAAAACAGAGATTGATCAAATTTTTACATTTTTTTGAATGGTTTTAAACTAATTTTGAATGAGGAGTCTAAGAAATGTGAGGACATTTATATAACGCACACACATCCTCACATCATTGTGACTATGTTTTTTCTCTCTTTATGTTGCAATGGCATACAATTGTGGATGATTCTCTTCCTGAAGCCTGAATTATGGTCATACTCTATCAGTTTCAGATCACCTGCTGTGCTCTCTTCTCTCCCTATGGGTGATGGGTGATGCTAATTATGAACCCCATTCCACATGTAAAAAAAGTTAATCAACAAAAAAACATGTTCCTTTATTTTTCATCTATTTTTTTAATTTTCTCATGCAATGTCTGCCCTGCAGCTCAAAGAAAAAGTATCCCTCACCTTGAAATAGGCCTTATGACCTATTCCTTACTCAGAATAATGCTGACCCTGAGAGGAAAAAACTTGAGGGTAAGATGGATAGGGACGTGGCAACTTAAAAAAAAATAAGAATAAAAAAATATTATGAGCCATTAAGAGCTATTGACATTCAAACCCTAAACATTATGCAATTATGGTTGTAGAATTCATCATGATTTGTGTTTTTCTCCTTTAAACTTGGTGCTAAACTGGTAATTCATCATCACACTTTTGTTTTGGCAGAGTCTTGTCAAGAATTTCCACAGAAAATGTATTATTTCAGTCAATAGTCAGTAGTCAATAGGAGATTAATTATGGATTTGTTTTCAAAGAATACCATGATGAATTCAAACAAGCCCTCTGCATATACTCCACTTACCTGCACGACTCTCTGAGCCTGAATGTCAACTACGAGCAGTCGGCTATGGAGGGGCTGTGTAACATAAATGTATTTATCCCTGACATTGACTGCTGAGGACCATATGCAGCTCTGAGGTAACACCCCCTCTCCCTTTGGACACATCTCCTCCTGAGAAAACCAGCAGAGAACAGAGAAGATAATGAGTGGTATGAATGAGTGCAATGCTTATGTTTATTTAAATTATTTCTTTAATTGCTGAACTATTAAGGAACCTTCAGCAGCAGGATAATGCTGAAAGGCCAAGGTTTAGGATGAAAGGATGTCAGGATACAAGTTAGAAAGAAGGAAAAAAGGGAACCCTGAATGCTGATTCTGTTACAAAGCCTGTGACTACTGTGTTTCTCCGTCACTGAGTAACCACCAATACAAGTTTTCTTTCATAAATCAAGAACATAGAGATAAAAAAACAATGCATTGAAAAAAAAACAAGAGCTGATTGGTTCTAAACTTTTTGGTTCGTGGAGAACAAAGCGAACATTTGGTAGAAACTCTTCATCCTGCTTTGAAAAATACCCTTATTTTGCTTTAAGCTAGGAGTTTAGAAACAATGTTTATCAGTTTAAAGCAAAGATGACTGCTGACTATTGACTCAATATGCATTACCCCCCCAGTTCTCAAGGATCACTATTTAAAAGACCACACACACACACACACACACGCACACGCACGCACGCACACACACACACACACACACACACACACACACACACACACACACACACACACACACACACACACACAAACACACACACACACACACACGCACGCACACACACACACACACACATACACAGAAGTATACCTATGTGATCACTAATACCCATTAATTCACACAGACAGACAATGCTACAACGGCTTTTACCTCAGGAAAGTGGTGAAACTGCTGTTTATAGCAGGAACTGAAACACATGGTGTATTGATTTTGTATTGATCTGTAATACAATTACAGCAGCCTGTGAAACCCCAATCCCCCAGTGGAATAAGAAACTTTTACTATCTTAAGTCTATTGCTTGAGAAGAAGAATGTTAACCAGAGAATTAAAACCCTGAGGATCTGTACACCAGCTTCATATCATCAACTGGTGTAAACTGTTGACTGAAGGACCTAAGCAGTTCGATTGCAATTACACATGTGACATAAATAATTGGAGGTGTAGGAAATAAGTCCCAATAGCAGTATCAAACAAAATTGTTTCAATAGGTTTCCTGATTTGATGGGCTTTTTCACCAATGATATAATACTCAATGATTTCTTTTTAATAATTTAAAGATTCAACAACTCAGCATTTACAACAGTTGCAGAGGTTGACAATGGACTTCATGCTACCCAACAGACATTTTCATTTTCAATGCACTCATGAATAAATCAATCAATAAATAAATACAAAGTTGCACATACGTAGGTGGCGACTATCCTCTCTGTCTGCTTAATGTGTCTATGAATCTCGCACTGACTTGGCTGAAGAACTGTGATACCCTCATCAGAGAACACATAGAACATGTTCCCAACACTCAAGCCTGAAAGACAGGACATGAAAACAAATAAAAGTGAATAGAGGTACTAAGCAAAATGTACAAAATAAAGATAACTTGCATGTGACATCTCTGTGATGAACGGTTAAACTCTGATGAACGCTTAAATGCAGAAAATTACTTTTCTGCCCAGGGACATACGAACTTATTGCATTCCTGCTGGTGGACAATGTGTGGCTGACACCATGGCAATCTAAGTATGGGCCTTGATGGCAGGATGTCTCAAACACCTGGATTACAGCTGGGTATGTAACTATTTTGCAGCACACAAGTTCTCAACACCACAAAAATCCAGTGGGTTAAAATTTTTTTGTTAAAGTTGTTTTTGTGGTGTTGTGAAGACATAATAAGAAAAATTAAATACTCTTGTGACCATGTTGCTATGTGAGTATAAAGTCAATAGATTGTTTCAGTCTTGAAAAAACATGTTTTTAATTTCACCAACAATGGAATCATAGTGTTATTTTTCAAAAACAAACAGTAAACCAAAAGTCTTGTTGAGTATCGATATTTCTAAAGAAAAACAACATTTAGAGACCATTAACAAAATGATGAAACCCCATGGGCCTTTAAGTGAGAAAGCAACATTTGTTGCAGAGAAAACTTTCCTAATTGAACACACAACATAACAATCATCTTGGAAAGGTAGATTTACTGTAAGTTGTTGGCCCTGGAGGGCTATTACAAAGGCTGAATAAATTATCACATTGACAACAATACAAAATAATATTGAGTAGTCAGTAAGAAACAACATGCATTACCTTCTTCTCTCCATAGAATGTTTGCAACTGCGGAGTTAAGTATAGAGAGGAAACAGAGAGGGGAGATAAAAGAAATAAAAGTCATCTTGAAAGGATCTTTTTCGTAGTCACAAAATAGATTTGTAAGCTAAAATATTTTAAATGGACAAGGCAAGCGTTCTTCACCAACCTTTTTGGTGTGAGCAGAAGCGCAAATCATCACAACCATTCTGCCTATATATATATGTGTGTATATATATATATATATGTATTGAGGCAGACACTAAGGGGTGTGGCCGCTCACCCCACAGGATCAGGGGCGGGGGCGTGATTTAAGATGGGGACATTATCGACCCAGAAGTTCACTGTCGCCAGCGTCACCAGTTGGTTTTTGTGTGAAAGAAACAAAGTTGCAACTTGTCAACGGCTCCGCCAATTTCTCTTGTTGGGCAGCATTGGTGGTCCTGACATTTTCTTTGCCGAAGATGTCCGACTCGGAGGAAGTTTGACTTTGGCCACGTCGCCCGAACTCGCTCAGCTGCCCCTGCCCACCGTGGCTGTCCGGCTATCGGAGTTCTGACAGAGCCACCTGGCCTCCTGTTTCAGCATGTGGAAGCGCTTTTCCACCCGTGTGGAATTTTTTTTGTACTTTTTGGTTGTCCAGCAGTCCACCTGGTCAGCCATGGAGCTGTTGTGCAAACCCCCACGTCATGGTAGATATACAGCCCTCAAGAGACTTTTACTCCAGAGGCACAGTCTGTCAGCCGTGGAGCGGGCGGACAGAAGGCTGTCCCTGTCAAGTTTGGGCGAGGGGTCGGCCCAAGATTTTACGGACAACATGCTGTCGCTTAAGCGGGACTTCATGGTTGCCTCCATCACTGTCTCCGTCATTGGTTCCGGACTGCCTGTGTGGTTGGCTCCTGGATGTTACAAATTGCCAACTGATTGACGCTGTGTCTTTCGCCACCTACCCGTGTGAGACAAGGGGATTGGGGCCGCGAATGCACGCTAATTTTGTAGCATCGGGGGAGGTTTACCAACGTTTGCTGGCCTGCTAACAACAACCACATTTTCCCAGGCGTCTACCAAACATGGTGTGGAGCATTTCAACCCCACGGTGGGACCGCCAGTTTTCATGGGGACATGGCACCTTGACACAGGATACCTTTCATAGACTCATGGACTCATTGCTGCGGGACCTTGATTGTGTTGCCGCTCTGGCCGGCATTGACGGGGTCACCGTATACACCGAAGGGTACACCGTATGACGTCATACCTCAGGCTCATGGCTTGTGCAAACGGTTCCACCGGTCCCTCAAGGCAGCACTGCGGGCTGCAGGCTGCGCTCTCGGATGGCATTCACCACTGTTTTCCACAGCCTATCGTGCCTGCAGAGCTGATGTCGGATCAGCTTGTGTTTGTGCCTCATGATTCTCACCGCTTGCCTCTTCAGCCCCTGTACAATGGTCCGTTACGGGCTCTTGAGACATGCGTTAAAAGTTTTGTGCTGGATACTGGCGGGTGTAAGGATAGGGTCACGCTGGATCGGCTGGAACCAGCGCAAAGGGTGGCTGGCGAAGTTGTGTGTCCCTTCCAGGTTCCCAATCGAGGTTGCCCTCCTTCCAGGACCCCAGCAGCGTCCATTGTCTGGTGTCTCCAGCTGTTTCAACTGAGGGATGACGCAGTCGTTATGGCAGGCTGCTCAACCCTCCCATGAGGGACTAGTTTGTTTTCCAGGGTCCCTTCTGGGTGTTGGGGAGGGCTGCGTGGCAGACACTAAGGGGCGTGGCCTCTCACCCCACGGGACTAGGGGCGGGGGCGTGGTTTAAGTCGGGGACATAATGGCTACGGAAGTTCACTGTCGGTTGGTTTTTGTGTGAAAGAAATGAAGTTAAAACTCGTCCACAACTCCCCCATTTTCTCTTGTTGTGCTGCAATATATGTATGTGTTTATATATATATATATATATTCATATATAGATCGGACATACAATACATACATAATCTACACCTTTTTCAATTTCCCCATTTAGGTCTTGCAATGTAAGTGATAGTTTGCATGTGAAATTGAAACAATATAATAAAAGGAATCTAGCCTCAATTGAGAGAAATTGGATGGACTCACGTGTTTTCTTGGCTGAATCTTCAACAAAAAGAGAGGAGATATCTTCATCCACACCCACTTCATTTTTGGCGATGCAAGTATAGGCCCCCGTATCTTCATACCGGACACTGCCTATAAAGAGTTCACTACCATTTGCTAAAATAAATAAATGAATAAATGAAATTAAATCAAATTGAATTAAAAAATAAATGAATAAAAAGAAGAGGAAAGAAAAATATTTTCATAAATATTTTGTTGGGGCAGTATTCAAAAGGAGTGTGAAAGGGCCTGTTGAAATGAGCTGAATTTATTTTTAACATTGTCCGTTCAGAATTGCTTGCAAACACAAAAAAAATTAAAAGAAATTGCAATATCTATCTATCCATCCATCCATCGTCTGCTGCTTATCCTGCAGTCAGGGTTGCGGGGGATGCTGTAGCCTATCCCAGCTGTCATTGGGCAAGAGGCGGGGTGCACCCTGGACTGGTCGACAGTCAATTGCAGAGAAATTCTAATATATTAAGTATTAACATATATCAGTCCTAAAAGAAATACTTCGTGAAAAAAGTCACCTTTTAATGTCTTTTCAGTTGACCTGCAATCTTACAAAACACAAGGCAGTTTCTGAAACCAGCTTAGATGAGCTTGATATTTAAGTTTTTTAAATTTGCTGTTGTAAGGCAACTACATTCAAAAGTATGACACATTTGACAGAATGGTTGTAGGATACATTTTCCTGAATTTCTGAATAAAATGAATGCATGCCATTGAAAATTGATGCAAAAAGTCATTGAATAACTGCAAGTGCACCTCGTGACTTGCCTTAATGCATTTTAAGTTATTTGAAATATTACCTCCAAAATCTGCGTTGATGAAAACAGTTGTTCATGATCTCCCGGGGAAACAACGTGAAATCCTCGAGCATCTGTTTTAATTGACCCTCTTGAGAACGTATATCTTCACAATAAGGATTGAAGTCTGTATAAAGTCCAGAATATAACTAAGTGCTAGCTGTGCCCAAAGCAATTCATAATCATGGTTGTAACTGATATTCATGGCAGTGCTGGGAGTGCCTCGGCCCTTGCAGAGGTGACCCTCTGCAATAATAATAATAATAACAACAACAACAACAACAACAATAAAAATACTACTACTACTACTACTACTACTACTACTACTACTACTACTACTACTACTACTACTACTAATAATAATAATAATAATAATAATAATAATAGCAAAAATAATATTACTATTATTATTATTATTATTATTATTATTATTATTAAGAAGTAAGTATATAGACTTGCTATAGTAAGATTATCAAAAAATCTTCCTTCTCTACCTTTCGATGCTAATCTGTTTTACGAACAATCAGTTGATGTACCCTTGATTTCTTGTTACATTCTCAATATTATAATTAAAGCAAGATAAGAATTAGTCATACTAATCAGAAATGCAGAATGTTTATAAAATTACAAGCTGTGCTCTTTTTTTAATTGAAAATTATTTTTACCTACTAATGAGTGTCTCATGAGTTGTAAAATAAGATATTACAGTGGTTGAGGCAAAGTTTCAGACATTAGTGAAATATCTTTAGGTGCCTTTTTCCTTTTATCAAGGGAAAAATATCTGATGCTTTAACATAGAAACTGACCTCCAGAGCTGGGGTCCTATGTGAAAAACAACACCACCTAAGCTACTTGTATTTTGTATTTATGGTTGGAAAACTTTTTACTTGAAGGGATCATTCACTTAATTACTAATGAAAACTTAACTTACTGTCTTGCAGGAGCTTGTTTTGACAGATTAGCTTGTTTTGACAGAGAACTTTATTTACATACATATAAAGTGTGTGTGTATATATGTATATTTGAATGTATTACAAACACACACACACATACACATATATATATATATATATATACCTGTGCGAAGGGTCAAAGAGAGGTGATTAGGTCTGCTGGTCTCCTAGTCATCTGGACTTTTTTGTCCTCAGTAATCAATTACACAAGCTCTAAAAAGTAAGGTTTTACATTTAGGGTGCACTATCTCAGGAAGTGTTGGAGCTTCAACTGAAGGATTAATTGCCCTCTTACCAACCTTAAATTCCCTCTTGTTAGTCACTGCATGTGAGATTAAGCAATTGGTGCGCCTCATCTTTCAGCACTTTGTGACCCAGTCTCAGTGAAACTGCGCATGGGAGCAAGAAGCTACTGTTAGTCACAGTGGCTATGTTTCAACAGTCGTTACACCTCTTCATGTACAGCCAGCAATTGCAAGTTTCAGTTGTTCTCGTAATCAGTAGATTATGGACATTTTTAGGAAGTTGTTGGGACCTGAGCAGTGACGATATAAGTTACTGGGATTCTAAGTGAGTTAAATTAGGCCAAGTTTTGCAAATGTCACACAAAAGGATGCAGAGAAAGATGGCAAGTGCAATTTTTGAGATCTTGTGGTATCTTTCAGCTAATTTGGGATGTGTTTTTACTGAACAGCTTTGCCTTAACATACTCTCCAGCAGGAGCTTTTGGATATCAATTTTTGCCACTTCAACAGTTTTGTCAATGATCTTTGACTCTCCCTGAGGAAGGGCTTGCAGGTGGCGTCAAAATGACAAACAAAGACAGGGAAAGCATGGAGTGCCTGACAATATTTTCAAACTAGCAACGCATCCGACACTCTGGGCAGAGTGAACAGAAGATGGTAACTCAGGTAAGACAACAGTTTGTGGACTGTGATTTGTATATCAACGAGGCTTGGTGCATAAACCTATTAAGAGAAACTGTACAGATAATCTTGAGTTTCTCATGGTTAACTGTAAACCTATTTTTATCTGCCATGGGAGTTTACATCTACTATTGTGGACACAGCAAATTTCCCTCCGGGTACTAACTTACTATAAACAAACTCTACACAGCCATTAGCAAACAACAGACAGCTCACCCACATGCTGCATTTATAGTTGATGATTTTGACAATTCGAACTTCAAAACAGTGCTATCATAATTTCAACGGAACGTCTCTTGCAATTCATGAGGAAACAAAACTCTGGAATCATGTTTACTCAACCATTGGTGGAACCAGGGGTGAGGTGAGCCACCAGGGCCAACAAACCCTTCTCTGCTGGCCTAAACATACCCGGAAAAGTTTTTTTTTTTTAATTTGTAAATTAAATTATTCTTTAATGTCTATTCTCTTCATATCATTTTATATTCACTTGGTTGCGCCGTCTCCAGTGTACCAGTATGCCTGAGGCCTTCAGAACCAACAGATGCTTCTGTGTGCCGCAAGCATTTCATTTGTATTGTTAATTTTTTTTGGGCATTTTATTTCATTAGTATTAAATTGATGCCAATTAGATTAAATGACTAAAAATGTAAAATATAAACATGGATTATCCGTGGGTGACTTATATAAAACGGCTACAACATGCAGTATATTTAACTTGTTTAAGCTCACTAGCGTACCTCTGGTGTACTTATAAAAATACTGTTGACTAAACTCTTAAAATCACCTTTTGTTTTGCAGTTTTGACAGTATCCATGATCTTTGTTTCCAATTTTTTGTTGTGAATGTGAGCTTATTGATTTTAAATGCTCCGGACGTCAAGTGTTGCTTGACTAACCCATGTTATGGTTAGTTCTTTGACACCTAAAACACGTTTAAAAGGTTTCGGCGGTGTGGAAAGAGCCCCACCCCCCGAAAAAGAATAAAAAATTAAAGACACATAAATACATAAAAAGTTTCATTGAATCAGCTGCACAACGCAGTTTCTATATTTCATTTTTATCTCTGGTTACCAATGGATGCTTCAATGTAAATGTATTTGTGTTAGGTTTGTCATGGTTTGGCAATAAAAAATGGATAAAAGATCAAGACTCAAGGATGTCCCTTATCAAACCTCTGCAGCTGTTTGTCATGGAACAAGCAGAAGCAAGGTAAACCACAAATACAACCCTCTCACAATAGTACAGTAAGGTAAAACATGGAACTGTATCTCATCAAATAATTACAAAATGAAAATCTTGCAAAAGTACATAGAAATACATAGAGCATTGATCCTGCACATGCACCAAATACTAATAATTTAAAATGAGAAGAAAAAAATATGGAAGGTAAAAAAAAGAATAAATTCACAATGAGCTTTTTAAAAACAAAGTTATAGCATCTTGTTTTGGATCCTGGAAGACTATTTCTCATCCCTAACAGTTGGACATAACATTTCTCTGACAGAAAGTGATTAATATTTACCAGGATTAGTCTGAATTTGTTTAAAAAGGGTCGTTGTCTGAATATTTTATTTTTGTTTTCACTTGAAGTAAACTATGAAGCTGGTTAGTGCGCTGAGAGGGAAAACTGTCCTGTTTGAAAGTAGAATATATGAAAAGGAATTCAAACATCAACAATAAAATGTTTCAGAATAAATAATTTTCTTTTATCTATTTTATTCCATAGTGATGACATTGCTTGTAGTTTGACTTTAATGGAACCCATCTCATTTTTGAATTATTGTTAAAAAAAAATAAAAACAGAAATCAAAACAAGAAATAGGACTTTTGCCATTGGTATGATACTGTAGCCACTGCCGTGTTTATGTGTTAGTGAACCTTGAAGTGTTTGTCTGAGTGTCTGGGGGATGGTAATGGCCTATTACCAAAGCTAATGACCCACACACTGCCAGTAAACTCTTTGCCAATGAGAGCCCGATCATAAAAAGTAATCGTATGCTCCATTCTTCTTCGTCTCTTATAGAAATTATATGTCTTATAATGCCTTTCTCTCTTGCATTTGTTGCTCTGGTTTTATGCCATAATAGTATGTTCTTATGCCTTTCTCTATCTCCATTTTTTTCTGCTTAAAAAAAAACAATCAAAGGAAGAAAAGGAAAACAGTTGAAGAACGTTCTTCAGAAATTATTGGATTTTTTCATCTTGAATGGAAGAGATAAATAAAAAGACAAAAAAAAGTTAAGTGACATCAAGATTTGGTTTTTGCACTGTTATTGTAACTGTTACACTGGTATTGGAACAAAAAACATATTCACTTAAAAGCACTGCACTCCATACCTCACAAAGTCCATACTAATGTTTAAAATCTATACTGCTGAAGGCGATAATCAAATAAAGAAAAGCTTCTCACCTATGAGAGAAAGCTGTTTGGAGGATCTGGGCTGCAAGTCCATACCATTTTTTAGCCAGCTGAGATTTGGATTTGGGATGCCATCAGCATGGCAGTGGAGACTGGCAGGAACACCTGGCTCCTGGGCCTGAGTCTCTGGATATACCAGAATCACTGGAGGGACTGAATAAACAAACAGAAACAAAGAAGGCAGGATGGGGTTTGATAATTACACATCATTTTAAGGTATATTTTAATGTACCTTAAAATGTACATGTCCTGCGGGACTGCAGCGTAAACACTTACATGCACAGTAGGGAGGAAGAAATCAGTTTCACCACAGTATGGAATATATTAGCACATAATAAGAATCCAAAGACTCTGAGGTGGTTTTAATATGACTAGAATATTGCATCTAATTGATGTGGAAGATACCTACTATTTATGTCCTCATATAAATGAACAGATATGTTTTGTTACAATGTCTGATACCACCTTAGCCCTCGCTACTGGGATCTGGTGTTAATATCTAATATGTCTTTTCTTTTGGAAATCCTTTTGTCATGGCGTCTAAATGTGCGATGATATATTCCCCCTGACCAGAGGACTGGAAAAATAAGATTAAGTTCCTTCAGCTATGGATGTAAAACTTAATACTTCAGTTGTTCTTTCTCTCCCAAAATAAAGGATTCATTCTGTTGTCATATATTGACCTGTTGTCTTTTTCAGCTCCTCAATTACAGATTTATCCATTTTCAATTTCAAAGTTTGTCTGTGTCTGTGGGTATGTCAACAAAATGGCTTCATTTATTCAATTTAATACATTTAACTTATTTAATTTATTAAATTGAATAAATGAAGCCATTTTGTTGACATACCCACAGACACAGACAAACACCTACACACAAACATACGCAAATCAAAATTTACACAGCCGTTATTCCTGTATGTCCTCAGTCACTCTAAAAATCAATACCTACAGTTCTTTGCAGTCTAAAACATGCTTCACAGAGGATGTATAATTTGGAGCAAATATCATGTTACTACAAAAAAAAGAAACTATACTCAACTGGCACAATTATAGTTCCCTTTACAAAAGCTCAAGATCTGTCATCCCTCTAATCTACATGTCAGAAAAAATAGATGCATGGCCTTAATGGTATAATATGAGATCACCACTTGTTACATTTTGGGTATTGACCCCTTCCGTAACAATTTTCCCCCAGAATTTCTCACACATTTTTCTACTGAATTACTAGATAATAATTTAAAAAACACAAATCTGTAAAAAAGAAAATTATATCAGTTAAAATGTATTTACCAAAAAAAAAACCTTGATGATAATAATAATAATAAAAAAAGGTAAGGAGGTGAGTAAATATATAAAAGAACAAATAAAGGAACATACAAATGAAGAAACAAAATGCACAAATAAATAAGCAAGTTAGCAAGCAAGCAAGCCACTACTGACCATTCACCTGCAGCACATGAGTCTGGTAAAGGTCTTCATAGCCATAGGCATGGCAGCTGTAGTTCCCCATGTGAATGGTTGTCACCTTAGTAATGTAAAGGGAGCCATCATCCCCAAAGTCCTGAAATAAAGGGTAGGGAGATTGAAGGGAACACTTAAATAAAGGAACACAGCAAATGTGCTTGTCAAAGAGCATGGGAAATGACACAAAAGAGTGAGAATAAGCAAAGACGAGCAGTTGAAGATCTAGGGGCTATAAGGAACTGGGTGCTGGAAAGAACCACAGGGAGGGAGGGACAATAGGTGAAAGGAATGGATGTAGCTTGATAGAATGCACAAAGTCATTCAGAGTGAAGAGAGGATGTGCGCAGCAGGAGAGAGTGACGGTAAAATACAAGTGAGGGAAAAGTGGAATGGAGGAAGAGACAGCAGGGAGAATAATGGGGTGGATGTAACAGCGGGGAGTGACGGGAAAAGATGGGAGAAAATGAGTGATGTGAAAAAGTAGCAGAGCCATGAATCAATGGTTCCCCTGTTGAGCTGATGCAGGTGCTGGGGAATTTGATTCTTCTCTCTCTCATTTCTCAGTGTGATAAATTGCAAGGGTTAAAAATATAAAGCCCATTAGGTTGATGAATGGGTGAGGGGAGTTTGTTGGTGCAAGATGCGACAGTCACCAGGGACTACCAGTTTATTGTGGATTAAGGTATTAAATAGTTTGCTGTTCCACTAAATGGTAGAGCTGTCTTCTATGTTCATCTTTGTCATGAGATAGAGTCATATCTATCTATCTATGTATCTGTCCATCTATCAAAAAAAATAGAAACCACAGCTGGACATTTTGGTGGGGGCGGGAGGAGGGTGTCTTTAAACTGACCAAGAGCGAGACAACAAAAACACTGGCCTGCCAAAGTTTGCTTTTTGTTTGTTTGCTTTTTTGCTTTTCCATTACTTCTTTGAAATTAATTTCTTATATGACAGTAATGCTGACATTAGCACCAAAGAGCCAAGTCTGATCTGATTCAATATCGACAGTCACTTTCACACATGCAGCTCAAATAAATTAAGACGACATAAATAAAAAGGTATGCCTGCTGAAAAGTGCTTTGAAATTTCCACATGAAAGAGAGATTCTTCACAATTAAGATAACAGATGTTCTTAGATGTGGTGGTTTAAATTAGAGAACTGCCACACAGGCTTTTGGACTTTAGGGCAAACGTCAAATTTTCAGAATTCAACGCTTACCTCAAATATTGTATTTTTCTTTTATCATTACAGAGAGAGATTGTTTTAAAATGAAAGAGTTCAAATTAAATGAAAGAGTTTTTGGCAAAGCATTTTTGGGGTAACAGACATTTTTTGAGTACATAAAATGTTCTCCCTATACACAGAAATAAAAACTGGAAATCAAACAAAAAACCCAAGCAAAAAGCAACATATAAAAAACAACAATGGTGAATCATACAACCCAGCCAGTGTACTTTGCAGAAAATATTTCTATAATGGAGGGAGCTGTGGTGCTGACTGCCAGCAGCAACATTTTATTTAATCCAAATGATGCATCTAAAATGTAACCAATAACAATGATGCATTTTTCAAAATAGGACTGATCACTTGTTTATCATATTATTGTGAACAATTCAGCACATGTAAGGGACAATATACTTTCCATTTTCATTCACACATATTAAAGTTATAATTCATTCCAGAAGAAAGGCCTTTATTGCCACATACATGAGGGAAATTTTGACCACTGCATTTAACCTATCCTGGAAACACCATGATGGGTTTCCATGATGGGTTAAAGATTGATAGATATTGACCACACTTCGACAGGCTAGGAGGAACCGGGAATCAAACCAGGAATGTTTGGCTCCAAGGACAACTGCTCTCACCCTCTGCACCGCAGGGGCAAATAAACACATGAGTGTCAGAATGTAGCACTTACTTTTTAAAGAAAACACAATTTTACGAAAAAAACAAAACAAAACTAGAAGAGAGGAAGAGTGAGAGACTGAAGGTAATAACACCAGAGAGGTTGGAGGAGAGCTGAGACACTCACTGTAATGATGGGTTGGTTCTATGATCTAGAACACACTTTAGAGTGCAGAAAGATTCTCACCACTGTAAAATTGACCCTGTGTGAGCAACCGTGTTTCTTCTCAAAAAGACAATAGGAATTATTAAAAAAAAGTATCAAAAGGTTACTTTTCTTTCCTGAAACACAATCTTATTTGACACTAAGTGACAAGTCAACTTGAATGTCTGTGGTTTGTTTTTGAATTTGGGTTTTTAAGCCACTCTGCACAGTTCAACAGTACTTGGACTGACTGATGCAATGGGTTAAGAACAGGAATTGCAGTCTCAAATTAAGTCAAATTAACCTTGATGCTGTTACAGCAGTTACTTACAGATTTTGGATTTACTAGACATTTTAATTGTTTCACTATTTTTTTTAATCCAATAAATCGATCAGTTTGCTTTGACATGATATAGAGGTTTTGTAAATAGAACATAGAAACATCCATACGAGCATTTATCTAATTTAGGTGTCAACAAACTACAACTTTTTGTGGCAATGTCACTCTGTCTGTGTCTCTCCTCTCTGTCTCTCGCTCTCAATCTTGCTCTCTCTTTCGCTCTCTCATATTCTATCTACTTGTTGCTCACAGTAGACTTATTAAGATATCAACAAAAAGGTAGCTTTACAAGGTATTGGATTGTATCATATTATATTATGACATATTATGAAACACAATGCTCTATGCCTTTAGTTTGAGATTTGTTAGATACATTCTTTCATTGAGTGATTAAAAGCATGCCCATATGCACTAAATACTAAATATGCTGCTACTACTAAACATGAAGTTCAGCCATGAACTATATCGGACCTATGACATCATCTCTTACAAGTGTGATGTGTGACAACCTATTTTCCTGAGCATCTCACCCTTTCATAAAACTGAAAAAGTAAAAAGACAAATAAACAAATTGTTACAAAACCATAGTCAGGTATGAGCATATGAAAACAATTTCAATGATGATATTAAACATGTTAAAAGCATCTAAAGGATTACTGATACCGATTAAAGTAAATCCAGCACTCCATCGTGCCTTTCATATAAATCAGGACTTTTCACAATCCGAAGCCTTGGATAAACAATATGGCTGTGTGCTCACTCTCTTGGTTTTTTAGGTCTGGCATGAGCTGGAATATAAAGCTATGAAGTATGGACTGAGAAAAGTCATCACAACAGTCAAGAGGCAGTAGAAATAAGTTGGACGGCTTCTATTCTACTGCTTACACCATGTGGACGTGGCATGGCTTGCAGCACATCGCAGACCACAAGACCACTATCAGCTCCATAGACAGCTTGCTGGAGGATCTTAACACCCTCTAAGCCCGCTTTGAGACCTTACAAGACCTCTACTGCCATCTCTGAGGAGCATCCATTAACCAAGGAGTGCAAAGGAGAGCTACTTTCATCCACATGGACCATCCCAACCCCCAGCATTGACTACTCTGACTTGTCAACCCTTCTAAAAACCCAAGCAGGAGCAACAGTCTACAATAGGCAATATTTATAAACTTTCTGTATGGCACATCAGTTGAATTCTTTGTAATTAAACCATGTTAAACTGTCTCGTCTCTATCTATTTTTTTTCTCCTCTCAGGCAGAGGGTATGGGATAATGAAATAAAGGACTTAATGACCAAATTACTTTTTTCTTCCCACCACCATCTAACTCCTAACCATCTAGCAGGGTTTACAAACATTGACAACCTCAGAACCGTCAGCTGAACTTGATTGTTTACATTTTCAATTTATAACTTTTCCATTTGCACATGTCATAATTGGCACTCTCATTGCTGATCATAGTGCATTCATTGTCAAACTGGAACATATTTCTGTTCGCATACTTTACATTTCTCCATACGTTATATTTTTACTATAATTTTCAGCTGTTGCCTTTTTTGAATTGTTTTAATTGTCAATTGATATGTTTCTACTTGATACTAAGATTTAAGGTGTTTGGCACTCATTTTAAAGAGCAACAATAGAATTTTACAGGGAAACATGTTCACTTATTGTGTACATGAAAATAAACATTTTGAAATTAATTGAATATTTATCTAGCAGTACAACATTATGTTACACATGCAGCATCCATCCATCCATCCATCCATTCATCTTTAAATGAAAAGGAAGCAGAGCCAAGGCTCCTCTATCTTTTCTCAACTCACTTAACTCAAATGTGGAAATACATTGTTCAGGGTCAAAAGCTGACCCAGTTCATGGCCAATAAATCCCCTTCAGTCACCGCTTTAACACTTGACATTGTTTATTAGAGCATCATCGCATTATCACGGTGGGCCAACAAGACACAAACTGAAATGCAGTTAATGAATAATGAACTGGTGGTAGATAAAACACAGCTATTGCTGTGCTTCATGTCTATTAATAATTCTGCATCAAGAAACTCTGCTGATTCAAAGGCGCACGGGGGCAGGGGCTTCCTTCAATTAACTTTATTTTGCAGATTTTTTTTTCACAAATCATCTTTTATTCTTTCCCTTACTATTTCATTAGTTTTAAGTCATTATGATAAGATATTGTTTTAAATTAGCAATTCTCAATTCTTCGAAAACACAACCCCTTCGTGCAAAATTAAATACCTAAAACTGTGTAACCACTCACACAGCATTCAAGTGAATGCAAATGACATCCTGGAAAACTCTCAGTACAGGCAATGTTAAAGCAGGGAATAACATTTTCTCATTTTAAAAAGGTGTTAGTAAAGTATTTATTTTCAATCACTGTGAAAAGCTCCTTAACTGTGTTTCGTCTCTGTGGATGCCTATCAATTTTTCATTAGGCAGTCCAATTACATTTTGAGAGAGACATATTTTGAAAAGAAATAAACCCATACGCAGACAAATATCCTGTCTGAGGGGTTTCAGTATTCAAATACTAAAAACGAGGAATCAGTGGAGCTGTTCATCAATCAAAGAACAACAAATCAAAGGAAATTAATGACTAAAGACTCGCGACACTCAAACAATGTAAATGTAGTTGCAGGTGAGAAGGTATCCGATAAACTTGATAATTGTTTTTGACGATGACGTTCAAAAAAGTAGTCATATCAACATCGATCAGCAAGTTTTTAATGTAACACTACCTAATTAAACAAAAGTGTAGCCATCGATGCAATAATGTGATTTCAAGTTCATGATCACTTAAATATGTCTCTTTATTACTGCGTGTGTAAATTTTTCAGATTTAACTACCACACTATATCCTAAAGGGATCCATATCTCGATGTGCTGGTGTATGCTCATTCTTCTTTGTGATAAAATTTCCATGACATCTGTATATAAAAACCTCTTTTCTTCTATTAATGTCATGAATAAGTGTGCTTAAAGCTCACTTATTTATCAGATATTGTGTTGTGTGGATTAGTCTCTTTCTTGAGCTTCTTTGTGTCCTGCTTTTCTCCCCCCAGCAACCGGCAGATGTGTGAATTGGCTCAGGTGAGCTCAGTTGGTCTATGAAGTAGTGTCTGAACTACTAAAGCTCCTTCAGGGGTACTGATATCTGTCAAGATTTAGTGAAAGGTGGAATCTCTTAAACATTTTGTTTTTTTTCTGTCCGTTGTTTTGATTCAGTTTAGGAGTGATTGTCATGTATTTGACATGTTTTTGTTTCAAAACTTTGTTCTGTTGTTCTGTTCTTTTAACTGAAAAATATCTTTGTTTTTTTTGTTGTGTTTTTTTTTAATTTGCTTTCAGTGTTAACCTAGCTTCTTGGACCAGCAGTCTCTGATCTTTTGCTCCATGGAACAGTATTATGTAAAAAGTCGGTGGGGGTTCTCAGCCATCCAAGTCATGGTGACTTCTTGTCGGAATCTTTTTGTCGTGGTAACTGGACTTGAATTTCTTCCCTTGAAGACGCTTCCCCCCTCATCCGAGACACTTCCTCAGTTCTAATGACCTGTGGGGATATAACTGCCAGGCTTTTGAGTGGGTTATTGATGTCTGTTATAAAGATGAAAAAGGTGATTTTTATGCTAATGGGGTTTGGTTTGTTGGGGACAAAGGAGCAACTTTTAAGGGATTATTTGGGTTGGAATGTGAAAAGGTAAAGCTAGTCAAAGAAGTGAAACCTTTTGGATCACATGAACTGAGGCTCATGTGGAAGTTACGAGTTCTGGTGGTGAATCTTTCCTGATTGTTTGGAGAGTGCACTCACTCTCACTGAGGATTGTGATGAAGTTTACATTGGAGAGACCAAACAACCTCTGCACAAATGGATGGCCCAACACAGGAGAGCAACCACTTCAGGACAGGACTCCGCGGTCCACCTACACTTCAAAGACAAGGGCCATTCTTTTGAAGAAAGCGATGTCCATATTCTAGCCAGAGGAGACAGATGGTTTGAGAGAGGAGTCAAAGAAGCCATCTTTGTCAAAACAGAAAGACATCTCTGAACAGAGGAGGGGGCCACAACCTTTCACATACATATCGCCATGAAAAGATAGTTCTTTGTCCCTGCCTCCATTTGCATAACAACACCCTTCCACCAAGTTTCTGCTGATAAAATCCTCCATTTACATAACAAGCCACCATATCCTAGACCCACCCAAAATCCTAGCAGTTATATTCGGAAACTCCCCACGGGACATTGAAGTCCAGTTGCCACAGCAAGAAGATTTCGACAAAAACTTACTATGTACGAATATTTTCACAAACGAGCCTTTAAGAAGCAAAAGATGAAAAACAATAAAATAACATGAAATTATACGAGCATAAAATCCAATTCAGTTATAAACCGTGTTCCCTCTGAGCTTTGCGAGTGTGCAATTGGGCCTTGCTAACACGGTCTACGCGCACAGAATATCTTTGCTGCACACAAAGAAAAATCCAACCTGAATTGAAAATAAAATACAAAGATTACAATTTATTCTGTACAATCTTGCAGTGAGACTTATACAGTGACAAGTGACAGGTCAGCCAATGATATGATGTGAATTACACACATAATCAACGTCATTAATAGCGTCCCTATGTGCAGCCACAGGTGCTTTTGCCTGCAAAATGGCATCGCTGCAGTGGAGTTAGTTAGCCAGTGTTAACCCCCCAATGGCGAAACGAACGGGCAGTGGCGCATCCACTCACCAAGCAAAAGTAAAAAAGAAATGGGGTTCTTATAGGATGGAAAGGCTGCCGGAGGATGTGCAAACAGCAGAAAAAACAGTGAAACTTGGTGAGTTATTTTTCTTTTTTGATTGAAAAAGGTCTTCTCTGCAAAACATGTTGCAAAGCCAAAGTAGCCAGTGAGTTTTCAGAGGGAAATTTGTGGACAGAATGAAACCTGGACTACCTGAAGCGTAAACATTCTGCACAAAAGTCATTTAAATGGCTTTGTAATTATACGAAGATGCAAGATGGGAATGGGGATTGATAGTATTTTGGGGGAGAGCACCAAGTATTTTTTCAAAATTGGAGTTTATAGTTTGCTCGGTTCCGTATGCAGATCATATTGAGTCATAGTTAAAATGTATATTTAAACTTCCAATGGTGTTTGACAATATATACCAATATATACGTATACCATACTATACAGGTCATGAACAAAATTCTGCTTGAATTTAATTAAAATCAAATTCAATTAAAAATTCTAATGAGATGTCTTTGTATAGAGAATAAAGATAATTAGAGTTAGAATACTGGTGAAATATTTATTCATTCATCATTCATTTATAACGGAACATATCTTCAAGTGAAGTTCATTCATCCATCGATCCATAGATTTTTTATGACTTATCCGGGATCGGGTCGCGGGGGCAGCAGCAGAAGCAGAGAAGCCCCTTCTCTCTCGTCCTAACTTTGTCCAGCTACTTCGGGGGGATCCCCAGGTGTTCCCTACCAGCCTAATGAAATAGTCTCTCCATCATGTCCTGGGTCTGCCCAGTGCCTCCTCCTGGCTGGACATGCTCGGATCACCTCACCAGGGAGGCATCTAGGAGGCATCCTAACCAGATGCCCGAGGTACCTGATCTGACTCTTCTCTATGTTGGGGAGCAGCGACTGTACTCTGTGCCCCGTCCAAGATGACCAAGCTCCTCACTTTATTTCTAAGGGAGAGCTCGGACAACCTGCGGAGAAAGCTCATTTCAGACGCGTGGATTCGCGACCTTGTCCTTTTGGTCACGACTGACAGTATGTGACCATAGGTGAAGGGAGGAACATAGATTAACCAATAAATTGAGAGCTTTGCCTTTTGGCTCAGCCCCTTTTTCTCTGGGAGGGACTGGTCCAGAGTCAATGTTGACACCACACTGAGCCGCCTGTTGGTCTCTTGTTCCATCAGTCCCCCACTTATGAGCAAGACCCCAAGATACCTGAACTTCTCCACTTGGGACAGGTACTCTTCCCCAACCTGGAGTGGGCACCCCATCCGTTTCCAGCTGATAACCATGGTCTTGGATTTGGAGGTGCTGATCCTCATCCAGACAGCTTTATATTTAGCTGCGAACTGGAGATCACAGTCCCATGAAGCCAACAGAACAACAACATATGCAAAAAAACAGAGACCAAATCCTGAGGTCATCAACCGGATTCCCTCACCACCATGGCTGTGCCTGGAAATTCTGTCCATAAAAATTATGAACAGCACAGCCCTGGCAGAGCCAACCAGAAATGAGTCCAACTTTCAACTGGCAATGCGGACAATACTTTGGCACCGAATTGTACCAAACCAGGACCAAACAGCCCATGTTACAGGTTACAGTACCCTATACCTTTGAAGCAGCCCACACAGGATTCCCTGTGGGACACAGTCAAATGCCTTACCCAGGTCCACAAAACCAGTGTAGACTGGTAGGGCAAACTGCAATGCACCCTCAAGGACCCTGTCGAGAGTGTAGAGCCGGTCCATTGTTCCACTACCAGGACAAAACCACATTACTCCTACTAGATCTGAGGTTCAACAACCTATCAGACACTCCTCTCCAGTACCCCTGGGAAGACTTTTCCAGGGAGGCGAAGGAGTTGTGATTCCCAATTGGTGCACACCCTCGAAAAGAGGAACTCTGCCAGACATTCCAAATAGACCCCTCTCAATGTGTTTGGGTCTGACAGGTTTCACCAGGATCCTCCCCCACCATCATGGCCAGCTCACCAACTGGTGCTGATCAGTTGACTGCTCCGCCCCTCTCTTCACCCGAGTGCCCAGATCATGCGGCCTAAAGTCCGATGATACATCATACGTCGACAAAGTCAACCATTGAACTACAGCCTAAGGTGTGCTGATGCCAAGTGCACATATGCACACCTTTATGTCTGAACATGGTGTTTGTTATGGACAGTCCATGATTAGCACAGAAGTCCAGTAAAAAAACACGGGCTCAGATCAGGGGGGCTGTTCCTCCCGATCACGCGTTTCCAGATCTCGCCGTCACTGCCGATGTGAGCGTGGATGTCGCCCCAGTAAGACAAGGGACTCCCCGGCAGGGATGCTCTCTAGCATCCCCTCTAGGGACTCAGAAAAGGGTGAATAGTCTGAACTGCTGTCGGGTGCATAGGGACACACAACAGTCAGAACCCGTTCGCTCAACCCTGAAAGCAGAGGGAGGCTACCCCCTCGCCCACTAGGTTTAACCCCAACATGCAGGCGCCGAGTCAGGGGGCAATCAATATGCCCACACCTGCCCGGCGCCTCTCACAGGGGGCAACTCCAGAGAGAAAAAAATGTGAAACCCCTCTCAAGTGGCCTTGTTTGAGAGCCCGAGCCGTGCATTGAGGTGAGCACCGATTATACCTTGCCGGAACCTCTCAGCCTCTTGTACTAGCTCAGGCTCCTTCCCTGCCAGAGAGGAAGTTCCATGTTCCTAGAGCCACAACATGAATAGGAATATATGAATTTAGAGAGAGCACAAATATGATCAAAAAGTCAGTGTTGTTTACATGAAATTATTATTACTAATATATATAGATATTTTTGTGTATATACCCTTTATCCTTCACCCAGGGTGGCAGTTGGGCAGGAGCAAATGCTTTCTCTAGAATGACAGGTCAACTGGCTGCCAGTTAATCACAGGACGACATGGAGAAACACACCAGTCATTAATTCTCCCATTCACATGTTCGGGCAGTTTAGAGTCTTCAATGTGTTGGTTAACCAACACAGAGAGCAGAAAACATCTTTTTAATGTGTCACTGAGCCCCAGAAAAATCAGAATGTTTATTCTGTTTGTGCTTCAGTGTGGCATGGGGCCACGACTTTTTTGTATGAAGTGTAGTTTCCAAGCCGAGCCTGATTCTGAAAGTCCTTTTTGGCCCACTCTGTTAAGCAAAATTACCTAGAAAGTACTACCAGTCCATGGCCTGGCACTTGGGGACTGCTATATTAGACAGCTTGAATGTAATAACTATCACCATCACCAACCAAAACATTTCTGAGAAAAAACATGGCAAATTCTCACATTGATATCCTCAACGTCCAAGAAGTTAAGTATGACGCCGTTTCTCTTCCAGATGATTGGCGGCCGCAAGGTCCCCTGTATAGCGCAGGTGAGGACAGCACTGAGGCCCACTGTTACAGTAGAGATGCTGATTTGCTGGTCCTCTGTCAGGCTCAGCTGGATAACCTCTGTTAGGGTGTGAGAATGAAGTATGAAAATTAGTGCCATAGAAACAATTACAGAGAGGTCAGGAGCAAATTATTGTGAGAGGCAAAGTGTAAGTAGTGAAAAAAGGGGAAATGAGCGAAAAGTGGAGGGAGACGGTTGCTGAAACAGTAGACAAGCTTACTACAGTTTATCATCTATGTCATTACGAGTACAACAAGGAGGAAAAGCAGCTGCCCAAGACTTAATGATATCCCATATGAATATAGCCACCCAAATACCATTCTTCTCATTAAGGGTAATTTATGTTCATTACAATGGCCATCTAACTCAATTCACCTTTACAGAGAATTAAGAGGTCTTCTTCTTTGCTTCCAGTGGCACCATAAATTGCATACATTGTCAAGCCGTGTGGCAAGACACCGAATCTAAAGTCGGGTTAAAAAAAAGTGTTATGCGCAATATCTTTTTGAAGTTTCAGTTCAAACTGTACTCTGTGTTTTGGTGTGTTGGCAAATCCACAGTTGTGATGCAATGCATTGTGTAAACTCACCATAAGCACAATTATTATCTATTATGAGTTAAATGTAGGTGCCATATTTAGTCTATTAACCTATTAATCTTTAATGATCCTCTCAAAATACCTGTGTCATGTGTCTTTTAATGTGTTGATGGGTACCAAATCTGTAACAAAAACATTAATGAGTTTTTCTTCAATTATTGTTTTTAATCAATAAATCATAGCATGTTTAACTCAATGAGGAAAATGGTGATAAACAGTTAACGATACGCAGCGCCAACATGTGAGCATGTAAATTTTAAATAATACACTATATGGCCAACAGTATTCGCTCACCTGCTTTGACTCGCATATGAAATTCAGTGACATCCCATTCCTAATACATAGGGCTCAAGATGATGTTGGTCCACCCTTTGCAGCTATAACAGTATCATCTCTTCTGGGAAGGCTGTCCAAAAGGTTCAGGATTGTTTTTAAGGGCATTTATGAGCATTTTTCCAGAAGCACATTTGAGGGGTCACACACTTATGTTGGACGAGAAGGCCTGGCTCTCAGTCTCCGCTCTAATTCATCCCAAACGTGTTCTGTTGGGTTGAGGTCAGGACTCTGCAGGCCAGTCAAGTTCATCTACACCAGACTCTGTAAACCATGTCTTTATGGACTTTGCTTCATGCACTGGTGCACAGTCATGTTGGAAAAGGAAGGGGCCAGCTCCAAACTGTTCCCACAAAGTTGGGACCATGGAATTGTCCAAAATGTCCAAATGCTGATGCTTGGTATCGCTTCAGCACACCAAGACATTTTGGACCACATGGATTAGGAATGGGATGTCACTTAACTTCATATGCAAGTCAAGGCAGGTGAGCGAATACTTTTGGCCATATAACGTATATTCAATCGAAAATATTAAACTGAAGTGACATTTTATGAGAGGAACACAGTTTTTCTTTGCGGGAATATATTTTTAACTTAAATTTCCATAACCAAATTTTCAACAAAATAAATAGGAAGTTATCAAAAAGAGAGATGACAATTATTTTTTACAATTTGATTATTGAAAAGGCAATGCTGGTTTCATGAGAAAATTAAATCACCACAAAAACCTGGTGTCTGCTGTCCTATATTTAGAGTTGTTCCAAATGTTATTCTATCTTCTTTATTGGAATAAAAGAGATACTTGATAGCACAGCTGCAGTGTCAGTTTGTATTTTGTACCTTATAAAGTGGTAAATGAGAGTTCAGGTACAACCTTTTTTCACTGATTAATTGACATCAGAGGTACTTCTTGGTTGACAGTTGAGTCATAAAAGAATGCGTTTGGTACTGTGCCTCGATAGACAAATACAGTTATAATTCAGCAAGATAGACTTTGAGCATCATGTGAATGGATGCAGGATGACATACATAAATCTGACACAGCTTAGAGAGAAAGTTTCAGTTTGGTCCTGTGATTTCCAGTTGACAGCAGCTCAATTTGATTTCAACACTATCCTAAGGAATCTTTCTTGTGCAGTTTGCTACAATTTTACACATATAGTCGACTGTTCAGTTGTAAATTCATTACACCACAGACCTATCTCATATCTGATGTACAGAGGTAGCTCTCTACTTTTGTACACCACACCTTGGAGCAACAGGTTTAGAGAACGCAAATGGACATAGTGCAGCAATGTCGGGGATGAGGGAATCTTGAGCAGAACTGACTCAAGAAGGTCGTTCTCATATCTTTGTGTCATGCTGGCAAAATTGTACACATTATAGTCCATATTTTACACTTAACCCACTTTAAACAAAAAAAATAAACATCCTCCTACACGTTTCTGGTTGGTTCATGACAACTTTTGAGACTTTTGAGAGGAGAAGGTTTGGGTTTGTTAACGTATTCACAGCTGGGTTAGATAAAAAGTCTTCGACACCATTACAATGCTGTACAATCCTGCAGTTTGTCTGTAAATGTTTTTTTTTGTGACAGACTGAAGTTCTGCCTGCAAATTCTGTAATTGATTCAGTGCTCAGTTTTTTCCACAAATTTTAGATCTTTTAAAGATTTACAGTATTTTTGAATGTATGGTATTTGGTATCATAAATTCTATATGGCATATGATATGGTATGTGGCCTGACTTAAATTGACTTTGATCTGAGTGATCAATGATGATCGACTACTGTCATGATGTCTTACATAAAACATATAACAATGAACCAGCAGTCATTTTAAAGCCTCAAGACACTGTGCCAACAACCACTGGCAATAGTTTTCTTGGATGTCATTGGTCTCAAGAAACATCAGGGTCATGTATGACTGAATCAAAAATCACTTAAAAAAGCTCCTCAAATCAACATTATCCTAAGATCAGCCACAGGATAGTTCATTACTATCCAGTTCAAACAACTAGACCTCTGGGTGGAACACTATTATGAGCTCTAAGCCAGTAACAATAAAGTCTTGGATGCAGAGTCCAGGTGCATGGAATGCCATTCCTAGTCTAAGGAGCAGGACACAGAACACACATTGGAGGACATTAGCAAGGGCATCAACAGCATAACCAGTGGGAAAGCATCATTGTGCAGATGGCTTCACAGATGAAGTTCCCAAGTGTTGCAAGCTGGCTCTCCTCGATTACCTCCATAAGAGCCTCTGCCTGTGCTGGAGGGAAAGTGTAGTACCTCAGGAAATGCAACATGTAAATATTATCATCATCAACAGGAGCAAAGGAGACAGGAGTGTCTGACAACTACTGTGGAATTTCTCTTCTCAGCATCTCTGGCAAATTCTTTGATAGATTTGTATTGAGCAAGCTTAGGGTCCACAAAGAAACACAGTCAGAAATGGGGACACTAAGTGCAACATTATTAGATAAAACAGATATACAGATAAACAGATAAAAGATATACCAAGAATAAGAAGCAGGGTTCAGATCAGGAAGGTGTACCATAGACTTTTGTTGACTTGACCAAAGCATTTGACCTTGTGAGCAGGAGTGGCCTCGCAAATAGCATTGAATGTATAGATTGTCCCTAATCCCTCCTTCACCTTCTGCACTGACATGCAATTCATCTTCCAGTTTGCTGTGGTTACCTCAGTCCCTTTCAAAATCTGCTGTGGTATAAAGCAGTCTTGAGTGTTGATACGCAGTTTGGGGGATATTCTATTCCCTCTTTTTGCATCAAGCCTTGAGAAACATTGACTGAGGGTGTCTACATACATACATATAAGGACAGAGAGCAACCCCTTTTACCTCTGCTTAACTGAAAACCAAATCAAAGGTGAGATCCGTCACCGTCTATGACTTTGTTTACTTATGATGCAGCAATACTGGCACACCCACAAGAACACTTGCAAACCCTCATGTACCATTTCACCCATGCAGGCCTGAATTTTGGCCCAATCATCAGCCTTAACAAAACTACAACAAAAGGAGAAGGTACAGACCCCCTCCACCGATCTCCATTAAAAATGACACACTGCAGGCTGTGAATAGTTTCACCTACCTTGGATCCACCATCACGAGAAATCTATTGTGACACTGATTTCAATTACTTAATTGAAAGGCAGCTTCCTTTCTTGGAATTCTCCACCAGAGTATGGAACAAATGAGTGATGGAAGAATTTCAAAGGACCTCCATTATTTGGAACTGGCGTTTGACAAAAAGCCGACTAGCTGACCTCAGCTTTATTTTAATGAACTTTGTAAGCAAGCTCTTGAGTCCTTTAAGATCAACCATGCCATCTGAAAGTGCTGCCCTTCACTGAAACCAGTGGCAAGAAGCACTCCACAGTCAAATGTGTGTAAATTAAGCCTTCCTAGCACAATGCCACAAAAGCAAGAGAGCACTGATAAAGCAATAGTAACAACACTGGGACACAACCCTTACCCCTCTGTCTGAGCAAGCCTTCTGTTGTGAAACCTGTGGTTTTGTCTGCCTCTCATGGATTGGACTCCAAACCAGCAGCAGTGCAAAATCTTAATCTCCAGGCACAAGGAATCTAGTCGTCCGAGACCACAATGCCGATGATAGTATTTCAAAAGACTTTCATTTTGTCCATAAAGGTGGCTAATTTGCTGTATTTTCTCTCATACAAACTGAAATGTATGTTCCTTTGCTCTGTATCTTATTCCTACAAAAGCACTAATCTTCCTCTCAATTCAAGAACTTAAGCTCTCTCTGTGAGAGTTCTGGCATAGTGATTATTCATGAGGGATGAGCAATCATCATCCAGCTCATTAATCACTTTGGCTGGAGATCCCTAATCTCCTCTGCAGGTACAGAGGAACCCACCGTCACTCTTCATTGCTTATTTAACTTTCACTTCCTTCCAGCCAAGCTCTTTTCTTTTTTCTCTAATGCCTTGTTTGCATCTTTGGTTATAATCAACTTTGTCTGTTTCACTCTGCCTGTCAGTCCTATCCTGCACCTGACACTTTCTTCTTCATGTGGCCTGTTTTATTTAATAATGTTGCACTTAGTGTCCCCATTTCTGACTGTGTTTCTTTGTAATAGTAAAGCCATGTTTCTGTCTCTTTTGAATGTTCCTGTCCACAAGAAAACAAATGTGACTTATTTTAATGTTAAATTTAGGACAAAGGTGAAGAATTTAAGGTGTGAATGGTAGAGAGGAAGACCCATTCAAACTGTCTCAATTAGCAAATTCCATAGAATTGAACAGAAATTTGTTATTTGCTTCCTTCAAATACATTTTACTCCAGACTGAGTTTGCAATTGAAAATCTTCACACACTCTTTTTCAAGAGCCAGAAGAAAATTCTCAATTTCATCTTCTAAAATATGACAGATCCATGTGTGTGTGTGTGTGTGAGTATGTGTGTGCGCGCGGTGCACGTGTGTGTGTGTGTGTGTATGTTTGAGAGAGAGAGATTTGTAAATTAAAAAACAACCCCCCCCATAAAAAACAAACTGGTATAATAGCTTAGAAGTTGTTGCCAAAAAATCAATAACAAAAAAAGACTGCACTGTCAAAGGCCTTGTCATACAGCAGTTTGCCAGTGACAAATACACACATATACTGTGGATTGCATCCGCCATCATTTTTGGATTGGTCTGCTGGGCCAATAGTATGTCAGCAGTGGACAGACAGAGGCTGAAGAGACTGATGGGGAAAGCCAGCCCTGTCCTGGGATGCCCCCTCAACTCAGTGGAAATGGTGCAGTGGTGTGAGAGATGAGGGAGATAGCAAAGCCATCATCTCTGATGGACAACCTGTATCACCACAAGACACCATCACAGCACTGAGCAGCTCCTTTAGTGACAGGCAAACATTGTAAATGTCTGAAGGAGGATGTTCGAAGGTCATTCCTTCCAATTTTATGTTAGACTGTAAAACCAGCACTTCTCTCAGCAGACAAAAATGGTCCTCATGCTAGGTGCAGTATGACACTTGACATTTCAAGTTGATGGATAGATAGATAGATAGATAGATAGATAGATAGATAGATAGATAGATAGATAGATAGATAGATAGATAGATAGATAGATAGATAGATAGATAGATAGATAGATAGATAGATAGATAGATAGATAGATAGATAGATAGACACTGCAAAAAACACACTGCGAGAACAACATAAACAAATAGCCGGTGCAGACTTCAAATGTCCCCATCCTATTACTTTTTAAATTTTATTTTTATTTTTTTATGCAATCAATTTCAATTCAGTAGTCCTTGTCAGTTTTCAGGTTTTCTTCAGAACAATGGTTGTGCTCCTCGCCAACAGTCTAAAATACAAAATGAATGAACAATATACTATACGTTCCTTCTCTTTCCCATTGTTTAAAAAGGGAAATTGAATTAAGGGAAGTTATGGAGCTAATCTCTCCTGTGAGATACTTCACTCTGTGAGATGAGAACTACTGAAGAGAGACCCCTATAAAACCACACTTCTGCTCTTTCCACAGAAAATACAACAACGATTTTTCTGATACGGTTGGCCAAGTAGCTTTTCCTGTGTTGAGGCACTTTAGCCCCCTGAAGGAGGCAAATAGAAGGGATGAGTGGCCTTCAGCAGACCTCAGCCTCTGCACTGCAGGAACCATACCATGACTTGACCTGAGAGTCAACCTGAATAAAGTTACTGCCAACAATGAGATGAGCTCTGTGTGTGTCCGAATGAGCAATGTGTATGCATTCTATGCACTGGTCTCTAAGAATTAAGGCTTTTTTTGCAGTATACTGACTGTATACTGTATATTCAAAGCATCACTTAATGACAAAAAATTTAAAGTCAGAGCCCCCCTTGCTATGACTACCTATATGACGATATAACTATAGGTTTTTACCTTCTCATCTGTTATAATTGTGATGGTCTGTCCCACCATAACTCAATGATCTCTAGTCAAAGGTCCCTAAACCACAATGATTTTTTTGCCTTTTTTTTTTTTTTTAAACTAGCATCTTACACCCTCATATCGTGTTCTTGACTACTTCAGGGACCTCTCCAGTGTCACATTGCAGTCTTTTTGTTTTGGGGTCTTAATTTCTTTGGTGGACTCCACATCTGCATATGTCAGACAGAGGGCCTGCGGTTGGGCCAACATGTTATAAACTTCTATTCAGGCTTCTTTAACCAAAAGAAGGCAGTCTTGACCCCTCATGAAGCAGTTGAGTTTTCCATTGTTCATGTTTCTTCTTTTTAATCATTCCTTTTTTCAGAGGACACAACGACACTGTCTAAATTGTTCACAACAGGTGATACTTGATGCTTGATGTTTTTTTGGATGCTACATTTGAAGAGTTCTCACCTGTTAGCCTTGTAATTCAGTCTATATTATTGCCAATATGAAAAGGGAGAGCAGAAGGGAAGATGTAATCAACATATTCTGATCCCCACGGGCAAACAGCCAGCTTTTATTTGGGATTCTGGATACTTTATTAATCCCTTGTGGGAAATTGTTCCCTGAAGACAGCCATCATGGTTGAACCATGAGCAGTAGACAGCCCCTAATCAATGCCTAGGCAGCAGTTAGGGGTTCAGTGTCTTGTTCAGCATCACTTTGATAGGCTTGGAGGAGCTTGGGAATTGACCAAGGAATTCTGGTTCTAAGATGACTGTCCTTTACACCTTAGCCATGCCACCCTCAGTCATGTCTCATTCCATTCAAACTCATGTTATTTATTTATTTATTTATTTATTTTGGTGTATTTGTTTGCCATTCTATTAATTGAACATGGATTATTGCCCAAATCTTATGCTAACCCTTCATTGGCCTTTTGTGCTGTAATGTTGATTATCTACGTTGCTGAAAGATGCTCCTGTTTAATGAAATCAAGTATAGATTAGCATATCTGTGGCTGGCCATATAACTTAGCATATATAGTGATATTTTTCGGCTATATGCATTATAGTACTTTCTGATAGCTCTTTATCCAGTCTCCCATTAAAAGATGGTAGCAATGAAATTATGCTATCTTCTTCTTCTTCTCTTCCTTTTGGCTTTTCCCTTCAGGGGTCACCACAGCGAATCAACCTTCTCCATCTATCCCTATTCCCTGTATCCTCATCTCTCACTCCAACTACCTTCATATCCTATCTCACTGCGTCCATAAATCTTCCATACGGCCTGCCTGGCATCTCCAATTCCAGCATCCGTCTACCAATATGGTCCCTATCCCTCCTCTGTACATGGCCGAACCATCTCAGTCTGGCTTCTCTGACCTTCTCTCCAAAACATTTAACATGTGCTGTCCCCCTGTACCATCCTCGTCACTCCCAAAGAGAACCTCAACATCTCAATCTGTCCTACCTCCAGCTCTGACTCCTGTCTTTTGTTCAGTGCCACTGTCTCCAAACCATACAGCATCGTAATGAAATTATGTTATCTACAAATGTGAAATATGATGGGTTACTGCAATGAATATAAAATATCTCAGAGGATAGTAAGATCTGGAAAAACATAAAAAAAGCATTCCAGCTGAAGTCTTTTCCTGTGAAGGTTTCACATGCCATTCGAGGAGGTGAAATAAGTCATAACTTTAGTTTTAAGTAGCGTAAGCCTCTCTGGGTGTGTCGATTCAGTGTCTGAGCATAAAAATTTACTGACAAGACCCATCTATGACAGTCAAAAATACACTGGATTTCAGACAGTTGATTTTGTCCGGACAAATCACTTTCACAGTTATGACTGATTCAGAATTAATGTTTTAGTGATCACATAAAATCACCTCACTGATTACTTTATTCCTCTGACTATTTTAATGAGACATTAAATTCCATCAAAATCATAGAACTTTATATTTGACATGTACCAGGTACTCTACATCATTTCATCTAATGGTGATTTTGCCTGACTAAAATTTGCACAATAAAACCTCAGAGCTTTGAATCCTGCTGGATGGATTATGCATTTTAAGAAGTCTGGTTTCAGTGGGATACTTGTGCCAGAGGAGATATTTTGAAACAACACTGCAGCGAACACAAACGTCTCTACGGCTACAGAATCAGACGGCACTTCTAACGATAAGGACTTGTAATGTTTGGGAGTTTTGCTTTTCTACCATTAATTCTCTGTTTCATTTCATCTTTATCTCGTCAACATTCAACCAAACAATTGAACACGTCAGGTTTTCAAGGTCTACTGAATAAAAATTTTGTCTTGGGAATTCTTGAAAGAGAGCCAGTAAATGGTACTTGCTCTTACTCTGAGTGTTATAGTGGAAAACCATTTTATATAAAGAGTGAGTGCAGATTATCTGGGAAAAAGAAAAAAGAAATAAATTGTTCCAACTGAAGATGCTTCCTAGATGAGAGGTATTCATGTCTTTCAGTAATTAAGCAAGTCCAGTTTCCAAAGTATGATTTATCAGAAAATATGATGATGATTTTTCTTTTTGGTCATCTCACTTAAAAAATTGAGATGAACACTCCTTGAGTGGTGTAAATCATATGATTAAGTCTGAAAAGCTTGTCAAAAGCTGCCAAACATAGATACATCATCCAAAAAAACAAAAGCTGCAGCATCTTATAAAAAGGTAAAGACAAGCACATTATGCCATTGGTGATCTGAAGGCTAAGACCATTAAGATATTCAGAGAAGTGATTCCATCTCATCAGTATGGTCCTGGAGGAAGATTTGTCCCCTGGGGGCAGTTTCTAGGCAAGTAGAGCTAGTGGTACAAGTCAGGAAAGACCCACGGCCCAGAAACCCCAGACTCTTCAATCTGAATTTGCTAAATAAAGCTGAATTTGTCCAACAGGAAACCAGATTAAAGAGGACAATAACCTCACATAACATTTAAAATTTGAGGTTTTACAAAGAACTTTTCCATGGACATTTGGTTAGCCATAGTCAGCCTTGTTAAAACTGCCAAAAAACAACAAAAAAAGTACAGACAGCAGAAGACATTACTACACAGAATAATAATGATATATCATGTATCACAAGTGTTTAGGGAAAAAAAAGTAAGAGTATCTTCAAAAAACAACCCACTCATGTTCCCTTCGAGCCCATCAACACCAAAAGGGAAGTGCTAGTGGCCCCGATGGAAATGGCAACCAGACACAAGCTTTGGAGTGTGCTGTATACCATCCAGCATAGTGAGGAATGCACTGACCTGTAAATTGGGGAAACACAACATCCACTTCATAAATGCAAGGGGCCAACACAGGAGAAACAGCTCTTGAGATCAGAACCAGGTAGTCCATGTAAAAGGAGATTGCTTTCAAGACAGTCATTCCCACATATTCACAGGTTAAATCCTGCTTCCAATATGTGTAATGTGATCCGGATGATTCACAGGTTGAGGGGTGGGTAAAAAATTCCCAGCTGACCAAGGGGGCCCCGATTCAACAGCCCTCACAAGTAAACAAAATTGGCTTTGCAGAGTGCTCCTGACTAATCCAAACCATGGAGTCTAAACTCCATGTGTACTATTGTATGAGGGGAATGTAAAATCTCCATGTAAGATAGATGAGCAAGATAGTGCTGATGAGGCTACAGACTATAATGAAGGCAGAAGCATATGATCAATAGAAATGCAACTGAACATTACATATAATAGAACTTGTGATCCTTCAGCTACAAGGCTTTGTACCATATCCTTCACCAATCTTGAATGCACAGTGGTTTCAGGATTCCATGAAGGTGTTGCAACAAATGGGGATATCTATAGTGTGTAGGCTTTTCCCTTTCCTTTGTGTCTCCTTTGAATCAACTCCTCCAAGCTGTCTGTATAGTGTGTGCCTGGATCAACTCCTGTTGGCTAAGGTGGTGAGTGCTTGTTCCCCTAAAGTACTCATCTGAGCTCGTATTCATGCTCTGAGCTAGTATTCATGCTCAGCGGCCAAGATGCCTTAGATTTTATGAGGTTCTTTCTCTAATCATCTAGTCATGGTGCTTTGCATGTTGGTGTATTTTGCTTCATGGAGATGACCATGTTCTTGATGTTGACTCAGAGTCTCACCTTTCCATCCTTTTTGTCAATGATGTGCAAAAGGCTCTGCAGTTCTTTCTCATTTGTGGCAATTCATGCTGTACCATCAGCATATCAGAGATTGTTGGAGTTTTGTCCTCCAACGCTGATTCCAGGGAGAACAGATCTGGTGACAAGACGCATCCCTGTCTGACTACTCTCCTTTGCTTCGTTGACTGGTCCAGCTTATTCTCATACCCAATGACAGCAGTTTCACCTCTGGCTAGGTTCCCAGATATGTCCATAACTTGAAGTAAATTGATCAAAAGATTATGCTTGATGGTGTCAAAGGCTTTGCTTTAGTCTATAAACAGAGGTAAAGGTATTGCTGTACTTCAATTGCTACTTCTGCCTCTCTTAAGCTTCTGTAAAGTCTTCTCTACTACTGTCGTGATGCTCTCTACGATTATTTTCCACCAAGCCTCCAGATCATCTTCAATGACAGTCATTCTTGATGGCTGAGTTGATCTTCATATGTTGTAGGTCACACTTTTTGTTAGATGTTTCTTGCTTCTGAGCTTCACTCATTGCTATGACTGCGTTGTAATCACTTCTGCAATTTACTCCTGGGTAGAGTGACACTGGGGGATTTCAGGGGATTTCTGAACCTCTTTCTAGTCAGGATATAATCTGTTTTGTTTCTTATGTTGTACCTAGAACTTCTCAATGTCCATCTCCTTCATTTGGATAGTCTGAACCAGGTGTTTCAAATGATGAAGTTGTTGCTTTACCACTTGCCAAATGTTCTCTTCTCTCATTTGAAGTTCCCAGGCCAAATGGTTCAATGTTGTTCCCCAGCTTTTTTTTAGAACCCATGGCTAGAACCTGTCACTTGTGGGAGCAGTTACTTGCATGATGTTTATGTCAAAAGGTTTATCTTGAAACTTGATTGAGATGACTCTTAAGAACCAAGAATTTCAGTGTTTTTGGATGGTTCTGGTCCAGGATGGCTCCAACTCCTCTTCCGTAATGTAGACTCCCTTAGTAATGGTCAGAAAGCCATCTATGGTTGTTGTTTGGCCTACATTGGTCTACTTTGCCTCTGTGAGTCCCAAGATGTTTACACCAAATATGTCCATCAAGGCGAGCCTAAATATATCAAGCAAGTGCACCAGCACAGGCTCCATCAGAGAGGTGAGTTTGCAGGTATTGAACCACACTTTGGTCCTTCAGGAGACTAATAAATCTCTCCACAACTAAGATCACCGGGACAGACGGACACCTCTCGCTCAATAAGTTGTGCAAATGAACTAAATTCTTTTGAAGTGCAAAATTTGCTTGTAAAATGACAGAAAGAGAAAATGAAAAATTACCCCCACAAAGATGTCAGAGACAGAGATGTCAATCAGCTTAAGAGTCATGATTGTTTCCTTGCCAGAACAGGAGTTAGAGGAGAGAGATAAAAGCTGACCTCATAATGCGCTGCATAACAGCCTGGGGCTAATGGAAATGAATTATGGCACATGGGAAATGGTTCCTGCTTTTGGCACTCATTGGTAGCAAAGGAAAGAGAAAGAAGCAAAATAAACATCAAGCGTACCGCAGATTGGCAGCAGGGTAAAGCTAATGCGGCCTAGTTCCTGAGTTTCTCCTGATTTCTTCAGTGAATTAGTGATGTAAAGTTGAAATTCAAACAGTGGAAAAGAAAAAAAAAAGACAGATGACAAGGAATTCAGAAGCAATATTTGGATAGCATTACTCAATGTATAAATATGAAGGCTTTTATCAAGGCAAAGCATGGCTAAATCGCAAGTCATTTTCGAGGTGCATTGGACTCCTTACGAAATTCATTGATCCTTTAAAAACACCAAAATATTAGCTCACCATTTTATGTTTGAATGACATTTCTGCGTAATCTTTTTCTTTTCGGGAAAAAAAAACAAAAAACAAAACAAAACTTCGCACTCTAATTTATCTTAAAAATACTTTATTAATCAATAAAGCCTAATTTCATTTATAATAAATAATATGAATTTATGTAACTATTGTATGAGGAAGTCTGGAGTAACAGAGAAGTATGTGAGACTGGTCGAGGACATGTATACTGGTTGTGAGACAGTGGTGAAGTGTGCTGCAGGTGAAACAGAAAAGTTCAGGGGTGGGACTTCATCAGGGATCAGCTCTGAGCCCCTTCTTGTTTGCAGTGGTGATGGACAGGCTGACAGATGAGGTTAGACAGGAATCTCCATGGACCATGAGGTTTGCAGATGATATTGTGATCTATAGTTAGAGCAGGGAACAGGTTGAGGAAAATGTTTGCACTGACATATGTGTTTATATATCTTTGCTGTTTTTTTCTTTTTTTTTTTCTCTAATGTTGCTGCTGCAACACCCGAATTTCCCCTATGGGGATCAATAAAGTATTATCTTATCTTATCTTATCTTATCTTATCTTATCTTATCTTATCTTATCTTATCTTATCTTATCTTATCTTATCTTATCTTATCTTATCTTATCTTATCTTATCTTATCTTATCTTAAAATCTTGAGAGGTGGAGGTTTCCTCTAGAAAGGAGAGGAATTAAGGTTATTCGCAGCAACACAGAATTTATGTGTGTCAATGAGAGGTTAAGAAATGGGTACAAGCAGGTTGGAATGGATGGAGAAAAAGGAGAAAAGTTTCAGGGGTTCTTTGTGATAGAAGAATTTAATCTAGAATGACAGGAAAGGTTTACAAAACAGTGGTGATACCAGCGATGCTATATGGTTTGGAGACAGTGGCACTGAACAAAAGACAGGAGGCAGAGCTGGAGGTAGCAGAAATGAAGATGTTGAGGTTCTCTTTTGGAGTGACGAGGATGGATAGGATCAGAAATGAGTCCATAAGGGGGACAGCTCATGTTAGATGTTTTGGAGAGAAGGTCAGAGAAGCCAGACTGAGATGGTTCGGTCATGTACAGAGGAGGGATAGGGACTATATTGGTAGACGGATGCTGGAATGGGAGATGCCAGGCAGGAGGTCGAGAGGAAGACCGAAAAGAAGATTTATGGACGTAGTGAGAGAAGATATGAAGGTAGTTGGTGTGAGAGAGGAGGATACAGAAAATAGTGTTAGATGGAGGAGGTTGATTCGCTGTGGCGACCCCTGAAAGGGAAAAGCCGAAAGGAAAAATCATGAGATATTTGTCTCATTACACTTTATATATGGGATAGACCTGGACCGCTCTTTTTGAAAATTATAGAGATCCAACATTCCCCATGAGCAAACACTTGGCGACAGCAATGAAAAAGGAAAAACTTTACCAGTCAGAATCTTGAAAAGATGATTGCTCGATGGGATGGCCTAATGTCTCGACTGGTTGGGGTGAAAAAGTGAGAGGGAAGGTCAGACAGAGAGAGCAAGTAACTAAGAGAGACAGGGTGGTAGAAAGCAAGACTGTGATCGAGATAGGAGAGTATGGAGGATTTGTGAAGTACAGGCACAAATGCTGATGGATCCATTACTATTGCGACCAGTAGTGATAAAGTCTGATGAATAATAGCTCTACCCTGACTAATAAGATTGTTGTAACCATCCTGCCCTCTGTCGCTGATCTACAAGAGATGAGAGATTTCATTCGGTCCGGATGCAATTACGAAATAATAAAAAGTGTTTGAACTTTCATCTTGATCTACAGTGAATGAAAAGAAATGTTCAATACAGAGTTACAGAAGAGGAAAAAAGACAAACGTTTTTCTATTTATTGTGCAATTACAGAAAGAGAAAATGACAGAGAGATATTGAGAGAAAGTGAGAGAATCTCAGAATTTTTACGATTAATTTATGAACTGAGCCTTCTCTTCCCATCTTATGGCATTAACTTTATTGTTTAATGTCATTCAGGGCGTCACCAAGGTCTTGTATTTTTTGTCATTGAAAATTTCCCCTCCGATATAACCAATACCTTAAATATGACAAGCCTCACCTTAATGGTTGACCATATGGTTATAATCCTATTGTATTTGTTATTTCCAGTCATTAGAATTTGATTTATATCAACCCTTTCCTTCTGGCTTTTTGGTAACCTAATCCAGGGACATAGTTGCTTTTGCTTGCTGTTGTAATAAATAAAAGCTTTAGAAATTAAACATAGCCACAGTTGCCAAAACAATTCAATGGGCATCTATAACAGTTATAATCAAAACAGATTATTGGCTGTTCGGTTGCAGGAAGATGTAACAGTCCGTAAATGAATATGATTTGTGTACTGTTGTAATGCAATTTTACATTAGCCAAAAAAAGTGTACCCAGAAAGGTACATATATCTACGAAGATCATCAATCATCATTAATACCAGGTGAAAATTAAATAAAAATCACATGAAATGTGGGTCAATGAATCAAAACAATTCATAAAAGTGATTAGGAAAAAAAAAGGGGAAAAAAGGTCACTCTTTGTGCAATAGGTGCAAGAGGTGTTGTCAACTCCCAACAGCCTCTTACCTTTTTACTGCTGTCAGCTGAAGTTCCGTAATTATCTATGAATACATTGCATTCGGAAGATGGCAGAGTAAAACTGCCAGTTAGTGACTATTCTTGTAAAACTGAAACATTCATTATTTGGAATAATTAGTAAAGAAGTAATTTATAAAGAAATCTATGATAAACTCAAGCTTTTTTAAATGTATTATTTGAAAAGATGAGTAGGCACAACAATGCATGTTTTCAATCCTGTGGTAACAGAATGAACAGAATGAGAGAAAACTTCTGGAACTGCTCATTTGTTTGAGTGTGCTATTGAAGCCAGCCATACTACGACTACTGCTAAAAATAATGATAATAAGGATAATAACATTTAAAAATGATAAACAGAATGAACATACAATGAATGTGATGAATAAAATACTTATCTACATTTTCACTTGTTTGCACATGTGCTTTGAGGTGTATTTCTACACACATCATTTTAAGCCCCAGCGGTGTAATTTTTTCTTAAAATATGCTTGGCACCTTACGTACCCTTTTAAATTGCATTACAAAAACATCAATGGGTGCAATGTAGTGTGTTCTTGTTTCATTAAAATACAAGAATGGCTCAACAAGCTGCCTCTGAGACATTAACACAGTTTTTCACAACAGGTCTGTAATTTTAAAGTAAGTGAATGTCCTATGCCAACTTCATGAAATAACCAATCTTTGCTGTGTGGTTGGTGACGGAGAGGAAATACTCGCATACCACCAAAATGGAACAAACAAACAAATAAACAAAAAAACAAAACATTTAGATAAAAACGTAGTCAAAGACATATCTCAGCAACCCTCATCAGTCAAATTGACTCTGATCAATGCCTTTATATCTGTTCCCTTGAACCTCCCAAATATGAACCTCCAATTTTCACAGAGATTTACCTCTGTTCACCTTTTACTATCACGTTTTCAGATTAATCTTAGAGTTAAATAATTCTTAAAGGGTACTGAAATAACTACAGCTACAGGCATGAAAGTTCTAAAAACAAATGTCTCTCTGAAAACTGCTTTTTCAGCATCGTGGAATCCTGTCCCACCAGTTCCAGACACATCGTATGGAACAGATGATCAAATTATCGTAATGGAAAAATGTGTTGTCTATTTTTGGTTCTAATTTACACATTTTCAATTCAAATACAGATCTGGTGTTTTCTCTGCTAATTTTGGATTTAGTAAACCAATCAGAATGCATTTTCCCTAATGATTATTGACCATATCCAAGTACTTCTGTAATTGCATCTGTACAATAATTACACACTTAATACAGTGCTACTTTCTAGTGCTACTTTCTAGTGCTGCATGCTAATTTGCAGAACCATGGTTACAACCTCAGCTGAAATCTACAACTTACAGCCAAGTTAAAATTTAAAACAGACATCCTGCCTGCCGTGTTTTAAAAAACTCACCACAAAGAGTGATACTTACTAATAAGTATATCATGAATACCAAGATCCAGAGGCACGAAACATATTTCACGAAATATTTCTGCCTCTTAAATCCTAGACTCAGAATAATCCAGGATTTATGAATACCGCGACTGACAATGATCATCATTTCAAAAGTGAACCCTGAAAAAACACATTTCAACTATGTTGCCTCAGATATATATTTTTTTCACCTGCTTTTCAAATCAAGAAATAACAAATTATATCGAATAGATGTCTGATATCTCAGTTAACAAGTACACAATATAACACAGCTCGTAACAACAAGTAAATAATGTCAAAAAAAGCTTTCAGAAATAACTGTTAACAGTTGTGATATATGTTCAACCCTTTGACAGAGAATCATTTTTTCAAAGGTAGCACTGGAAGTGTCCCCAAAATCTAAACTTGCTGGCATAGGGTAAAAGCTTAGTTTGACTCTTAAGCTTTGTGTTGAACATTTGGGTATTTTTAACTCTCTGTGATAATTATAACACTTTTCGAATAGTAGAACCTATCCATCCATCCATCCATCCACCCATACATCCATTTTCTGGCGCTTATCCTACCTAGGGTCTTCTTAGGGTCCCAGCTGTCATCGGCTGAGAGGCGGCGTATACCCTGGACTGGTCGCCAGTCAATCGCAGGGCCACATACATAGACAAACAACCATTCACTCTCTCATTTAGGGCTATTTCCCAATTTTTCCAATGAAGCTGCTGCATGTTTTTGGACTGTAGGTGGAAAGTGGAAAACCAAGAGGAAACATGAAAAGAACATGCAAACTCCACCCAGAAAGGTCCCCTCTCAGAATCTAACTATAGCCTGTCATGCTGTGAGGCTGAATAGTAGAACCTCTTGACCAATAAAGGCAAATGTTAATCCAGTCCCTGATCACTGCAGAGAAGGTTTATATTCTACATATTAGCCCCAATTTCTGGCATGGAAATGCGGCACTTTTGTCATTATGCAAGTGCAGTGATTCTAATTTTAGACACAGGCTCACATGAAATTAATTTGCTTCTGTACAAAGCTGTACAAAGTGTAAATCAATATCAAAGAAATCAAACCATTAAGAAACATTAAACTAATCTTAAGTTACCTTACTGGCTTATCTGCCCTTGGATTTTTTATTTTTATTTTATGATGCGAGAATTATTGCTGCTTTATAATGAATGCAAAAAAAAATTACTTCAAAAAATGGCAACTAAGACGCAACAACTTAAAGAAGTAATATCTTTTCCATGAACCAAGCATTGTCACTTGTCATGAATGCAAAAATGTAAATCATTTCAAACCACTGTCTAAAACGACAGACTGACATTGCCCATAAAGAACCGTTGAATATCAAACTAAAGAACAAAGATAATATGTCTCTGAATCTTTGGTACAAAAACATATTTTTGCAGTGAAGAATTATGTGAAAGCTTTGTAAAAGCTGACAATCAAACCAAAAATAGATACTAGGAAAAAGGACAGCTTACAAAACTGAGAAGATAAATATGAGGGCACATACAGTTGATGTAGTCTGACTGATAAAACATAGATATTTAGAAACAAGCAGGGAGAGCCCATAAGAAAGAAACCAAAGATGAGAAATAAAAGAGACTCAGAGCAAATGAGCTGAAACAGAAACTCACAATTGGCATTATGGTAAGGTATAACAGCCAAAAGGCACCAGAAATGCAGTACAAAAAAAAATGGAGTCATCCAGGAATGTTTTCATAGCAAATAGTTCTCCACTGAATTATAACTGAAGATCCAAATAATAGAAAACTGTTTCGAAAAGAGGTGAAGGCTTTTAGCTTTCAGGTAAATGCTCTAAAAATTTCGATGAAATGGGTAACGTGTGAGTGTATATGTCAATTTATCGGTTCAGGGAGAAAAACAATAAGGCATTTGTGACATATCAAACCTTTTAATCTCTGATGAAAATATCAGTAGCCATGTCAAAAAACGAAACAAAAAACAAACGAACCGATTGTTTTGTGTGTGTGAGTGTGTCTTCACACACTTCACACACTTCACACACGTAGGGTTTCAACTACATAGTAGATATTCTATGCATGAATTGCCTTTTTTGTAGTCTCTCTGTTTTCAACTATACCACAAAGCATTATGTTTTTTCCCAGCTCCCAAGCTGCAGTCATTTTTTTTTCATTGTCATTTTCTCACAGTTTCTGTTATCGAGGTATTCTTTTTTTTTTCCAGACTCTATTGGTTATAGAAACAGCAGCTATTCTTAATCAATCCCATATTACTATTATATTGTTGTGAATTCAATCAACATTAACCTTGCAAAGTATCAGTTTTTGCATTTGTGGGTGGGATTTCAGAAACCAATTTACTTTAATGATCAAGAGTAATTTGTCTCATAACATCACCAAGTTGTATGGAGAAAAAATAAAAATAAAATGAAAGAGTCTCACAAATCTGTCCTTGGTTGTACAATACATACACAAATGATAACCTGTGTTGTCTGTACACCTGATTTCAAAGAGCACTCACTCAACCAAGAATGTTTTGACCAGGCTTACTGATATGGAAACAATGTAAGAGCACACATTTTTTTAAGAAAAATCCATACTTTAGAATTGAATACTTTAGAATGGTGAGTGAGTTATTTGCTAATGTTTTGTTAGTTCTGTAAAACTATCATACCATAATGCCATAAAGCCAAAGCCATATTCTAGTCTTTATACAAGATTACACAATTGCTTGACAGAAAACAGCCAAAGCGCTTTTCCACATCATTATTCATATTTGATTTTCCAATATCCTTTATTTCCTCCCAGGGAAATACACCTGTGATTCCTGGCTACTCTTCTTCTTCAGTGCACTGACTGCACTGAGTAATACACACACCAATTCACAATGACACACTGGTAATTATACAATCCCGACAAATACATCAACATGCAAACATACATAATTCGGTCCCCATCAACATGATCCAGGACACCAGATGAACCATTCAAAAATAATTACTCCCACTTGGCATTGCCTTATTGCAGCCCAGCCGTTAACCTTGAGCATCATCTGATTGAAAGGTTCTTAATTTTTCCCCAAACTACTCTCACCTACTAAACCTGAAATGCGGTGACAAACATGGTGTAAATGCCTAAAGCCATGGCTGTGGTTGCATAAATAACTTGCAATGCATCCTTACTGTCCATCTGGGAAGTGAGGGGAGTATAACTGGATAATGGAAGGATAGTTCATAGTGAAACCGCCCATTAAGAAGCTAAATTGGTGGTTAGGCTTAATGGACCTTCAAAAGCTGAGTGTGGAGTATTACAAATGGCCACCTGCCACAATGAACAGCTTCATTCATCAATTTTACAATATTTTATCTCCAGTTTGGATAGATATGTATGTCGTTCACTGCAGATTAATGACAAATTCTGAAAGAAACAGGAAAAAAAAAGAGTTTGAAATCCAAAGCTATGAGCCATGACAACTCTCATTTTAATGCTGATGAAACTGTAACATTCATTTTGAAAATGTTATTGGTCTTAATTTGGTAGCTTCCAGACTTATCTTTCAGCTGCAGTGTAGCAAAACTGCAAAGCCTATTATGTTTCTTCCAGAGACTGAAATTATTGCTGAATCTCAGCTCATAGATGAGTGGGCAATCTTCAATATATTGACCACAGACATATTTTAATGCTTGTGGCTGATGTTGAGAGGCTAACTGAAGAGGAAATCAACAGACAGAACACTGTACAAACAGTTGTAAAATAAATAGAGTGTGTTCTGGAAAAGCCACAATTGAAAATGTATCACATTATTTGTCAGTAATTGCAGATAAGATATCAGATGAAGTGGAATCACCACTAGCTGTTATTCAATATATTTATCAACAACATTTGTTTTCTATCTTTTTATTTGAGCATTTTAAATGATGCTTTATATTAATAAAAAATGCCCATGAAAATATCTGTATTTGTTACACATAATTCACAGCAAAGAGCAAATATGCTTAAAATGAAGTACTGTGATAAGGAAAACATGCAGATAAGTATAAACTCACGGAAAGCTGTATAGAACTCATGTAGACTGAGGTGTCCATCATTGTTATAGTCATCATAACGCAACAGGTCCTGCATAGTGCACTCCAGCAGGTTGTCCTCTAGATGTTCTTTCACTGAGATCTAAAATATAAAGTGCAACATTCTGGTCAGTAATACAACTGAGAAAAATGAGGGGGTTTGAAGATTTGCAAAGACTGCATGGATCACAGTTAGCTGAAGTTTCACGGAAAATGAATAACGAAAGAGAAAAGAATATCTCACTAGCAACTTATCCCTTTTGTTGTGATTTATCTTTGTTTCCTATATGTCTGTGAAGGTTCTCAGTCATCCAGATCATGACCAAGCATTGTCAGGTCTTATTGTAGTAACTAGATTTATTTCTCTTTCTTTGAAGACGTTTCACCTCTCATCCAAGAGAGTTATTGAGTCTGAAGTATTTGGATGAGACAAGCTAAGACCAGCTGCCACGGTAAGATAGGATCGCTTTGTATCTTCAGTTATTTGTTCAAATATAAAACAACTTATACATTCATTCCTGTAACTTCTTGTCTGGTAATAATAAACCTCTCAGAAGCTAATATGGATTGAAGCCTTACTTATTTTTCAATTCACTACTTATTTCACAGGGTCCCCAACCAACATTATTGTACATATTCTTCACATGTAAAAAAAAGGCCAGAACCAAGCGTTGTTATTTAGAACAAGATATATAACAATGAATGAAAATAAAACCAACACATGACTGACTTTTAAAAGCAGTTTCCTCAACTGAATTAAATGAAATAAATACATAGAACATTTGCTGATCATATGCATGTACACACATGTGAATTGACATTATTATTATATTTTTTTTTACTTCAAAGTGCTTTCACTTTAATTTACACACCAATCTAATCCAGAGCATGGGATAAACTGAAATTACTATTCATCTTTATCAAATAATTCAACTGCTTCTGCTGTGGTCACTTGATCTATTAACTGCAACTTAAGTGATTCCAACCACCTCAGCCCCAAAAAACTGAATTTGTATCAAGCTTCGATTAAATCACGTTTTGTTCACAGTGGAAGGAGTAAACTCAAAATGCAACATGGGCATATTTCTTCAATCTTCCATCTCGGATGATTTAACTAAATTTCATCATGGTCAAAAGCTGCAAAGTTGGGTCCAAATTACAGAAAAAAGAAATCCTAAGCTCTGTTCAACTCTAGATTTTTTCCTGCTAAAGGGAACGTTTTCCCTTACACCAAGCTCAGCCTAGACCTGTTTGAGTAAAAATGCCTTGAGAAGGTGTTATGACTTAGTCTAATACACACCAAACTGGACCGAGGACTTAAAATTTTAGGGGGAGCAACTACGTTCTGCTATATTCCAATGCTACTTATGTACAGATTATAACTATTAATTGCAGGAATCCCTCTACATGAAACTTGGATTAATTGAATGTTACTTTTGTATTAGACGTTAATGTCCATTGTGTCTCTAAACTAAAATTAATGAAAATGAATTAAAAGAAAAGGAAAAAATAATACCTACCTTCTCCAACTCTTTACTGGCCAGTCGACCATCGTGATTGAAATCTAAATATTTGAACATTGAATCCACCAGAGTTTTCTTCTCTTCAGTGCCTCTCTCCTGAGTCTTTTCTCCATCTTTCAAGATTTTATGTTGCATGTCAAGAAGATTTCTCTTGAGTTTGCTGTATTCTGACATTGAGCAAGCCTTGCCTAAGAGAGAAAACACATGCAAATACATAGCATATTGTTACTTTTATTCATACAAGCACAATCTCTAGCTCTAAATAAGATGTCTTTGCATTTTTCTGGACAGGAAAAACAAAGGAAACATGAAGACTGTGATTGTACATGGGTACAGTGGGTTTGATTAAGCACAGGTAATCCTTAAATCAACATGGAAACAAAAACGTAAACATCCTCATTTAAAACTTATCGAGGCTCTTGTCATCCTTTGCATTGGAATTTAGGCTCATGTTCAAACCTGACTCCAAATCAAGGTTTGGGAATTAACTTAATATCTAATCTCTTCCAAAACTCAGAATAGATTAAATGGGATTATAAAGCATAGAGCAAATCTTAAAACATGTAAAACCATTGCCTTTTGGATGTAATTTCTCTAGCAAAGTCAATGTGTGATGATCTTTAGTGAAATGAAAACAATCAATGTCATGTTTAAGATATGGACATACTGGAATGATCTTCTTCTATCTAATGTTGACGTGGGATTGTTGTTGTCCACTTAAACAGGCAGTAAATTGTTGATGATTGCACCACCTTGCAATTCTTGGAAAAGTACTTACTTATTGACATACAGCACTTACACACTTAGACACTTTTATGGCAGGCATTTTAGCTATAAGAACAGAAACCATTAATGAGCACCTTTCTCTATTCTTCTGCTAAACTAAGATTCATGAAAAGTGTCTGGATAATATGCTAAAGTTCAACCCAGGCATTAAATAAGTCGAAGTGAATAGGGAAAAGTCAGTGTACTATTTAATGATAGGGTTTTGATCGACGAGGGACCACTTATTCTAACAAGCAATCTTTAAAGCCATAACTGTTTGGTTAATTTGACAGTAAAAATAATTTCACACATGTTGCACGATCTGTATCTTCAAAGTTTGGGGAATTGGTGTCAAAATGACATGAAAACATCATGTCCACTCGATCCCCTGCAAAGTGACAGAGGAGCCTCACTACTGTCTTACTACAATGCATCTTATCATTTCATTAAGAGGCTTGCCTGAAATAAATAAAGTTGAAAATATGAAAATGTATATTTCTTTTAACTACATTAAAACTATTGGCGTGTCTGTAGGTATTATGGCAAAATGATAATGAGCACAAGGGCAGTGTTACCCTCAAATGTCTGAATTATGTGCTACTTCAACTGAAAAGTACCTTTTATGAGAAACGTGTATCTGTTGGCCGGGATGCATGGATGTCCAAAATGTGAAACGAAAATTTTAAATTCCACAGTAAATACAAAGGATTTATGAAGCTTGATTTACTCTGCATCACAACCATCACCAAGGGCTACAGTTTGTCTTTTGAAACAAATCTACAAAACTACCATCACCATTGTGGGCGGCATAGTGGTGCAATGGTTAGGGCGTCAGCCTCTGTATATGTGGCCCTGTGATTGACCGGCGACCAGTCCATGGTGTACCCTGCCTCTCGCCCCATGACAGCTGGGATAGGCTCCAGCATCCCCCCCGACCCTGAGTGCAGGATAAGCAGCAGATGATGGATGGATGGATGGACTATCATCACTGTACGTGAATACACTCTCAAATCAAAAGTCAAAAGGACCAGCTGTTCTGCCATATGACATCTTGGATTTACCATAGAAATATCTGCACGTTCTTTGCAAAGACAATAAGCAATCTAATAGCTGCCACTCATGTCAATATCTTGGCTAAATCCCTGTTCAATGTTAGTCCTGTGAACATTAGAGGGATCAGACATGCGATATCATCACCTTACTCTCAATCTGTCATGCCTGATATGTGTAGTCTGATGGTCCACAGATGAAGAAATGTCTCATGTTTTTTTTCTTTTTTTAATCCTTTCTTTCCTGTCCACTAGTGCAGGGGAAGCAGGTTGGCCTTTAGTCCTGGCAATTTTTTTGTTCTCCAGAAACGTCTCCTCACTCTGTTCAGACTCATGGATGTTCAAGGGAATTTTCATGAAATACAGATACATTATCTCCCAGAGACTGAGCTCTTCTGCTTCCACTCTCAGTTTTAAGTTTGGAAAAAAGATGAAGATCTGACAGACTGCAAGTAGCAAAACATATTTCATTTATATATTTAAAATTGTAAAATCACTTTCGGTAAGTTTGTATTGGAGTCTGTTTAAAGATATATTACATATAATTGAAAGGTGTATGGAAAAGTATAAAAAATTAAAGATGGTTAAAAAATTGAAGGATTTCGTAGTCAAATAAAAACTGCACTCTTTGGTGTTGCTAGGCCCTTTAACTAACACAACTATTGCGCAATTTGTATGGACGCTAAACAAAAATCATATTCAATATGATATGTAGAATTTCTCCTTATAAAATGTCAAATATATGGTTTTACTCTAGGTCCCTGGGGGGATGCTGGAGCCTATTCCAGCTGCCGTCTGGCAAGAAGTGGGGCACACCCTGGACTGGTCGTCAGTCAATCACAGGGCCACATAAACAGACAGACAATCATTCAGTCAATAAATACAGCATACATTCCTGGAATGTTTGGGGAATATGATTTTTTGATTCTGGGGGCTGTTTCAATGGTTATTCAGTTAGCTATGAGCTCTCATATCATACAAAGGAAAGAAATATATATGGGTGTTAAGACATTATTTTCTCATTGTGTATAAAACTATGCTTGGTATTTGTTTTGATAGTGTGAGCAATATTCTTACACCAAAAAAGCAAATAATTTGTCAGCCATTGTTAGTTACAACCCCCATATTCCTCAATACACTCCCATTGACTTAAATTACACATACATTTCCTGAGTACCAGCAGGTTGTCTGTAGGTTTCCGTAACAACACATTCAGTAGAGTGGATCTTAGCAAGCCTTATCAGAGTCAGTGCAGCTTGGCACTGACTAAATGAGAAACCCATTGCAACACCAACATTATGAGCAAAGCAGCAGAGGAAGAAATTGTTAACTTGCATTCAAATCCTTTCTGCATAGAAGGGAAGCAGCTTCACAAACTGCAAAACAGCACCATAGACATCAGCCCTATATCTTGTCACCTCTCTCTCCAAATCAGCACTCACTCACTCCCAGTCAGGACAATCTTGTCGGTCTGCAGAAGAGTCTACAGGAGATAGACACACTGACTTCAGCTGTATCCAAGCCCCCCCTGTCTGGGAGAAGTGCTACTGAGTAAACACTGATATTCACGATAATGACAAGTGTTGTTAGCATTGCACTGCTGCTGCTACCATTTTGTCAGTCCTCTCTCCTTGGCCCAAACACAAATATTCAGATAAATTCCTTTAAAAAGAAACTCTAAGATGAAGATGTCTCTTACGCATCATTACTGTAGTGCATTATCTTCAAAGCTAGTTTGACCATAAGGTCCACGAATGGAAACGACTATATAGTTGTCTTCATAATCAAAACTTTAGACTGCTTTCCCACAAGTGTCACATCCTGCACAACTTCACACATGGCTCTAAAAAACTGTGTTGAGGATTGTGAGATGTGTTCACATAAAAAAAATGACCAAAATTTGGGCACTGTTAATGTTTACTGTTCTGATGAATGTCTTAGTAGCCATGAAACTACGGATGTCACCAATCTGGCTTTAAAGTTTTTACTTGTCTTCATGACTAAAATTTACAAGTAAATAACAATAGAACAACAGAATAATTAGTCTGATACTCACAATAAGTGTATTTACCACTCATAGAAAAACATTTTCTTATTTTTCTGTGTCAAAATGGATAAGTAATTGCATTCCATTGTTTTACTGTCTAACACACTGAGGCAGTTTATTTTGCAGTTTCAGCACACATGCAATGACATAATCATCTACTGAGCTTCAACCAAACCTGACCTAAAATGCCTGGATGTAGTATATGAGTTTAATGACTGAATTGGATACCACTATGGGGTTACACCCACAACAGTTAGGGCTATATATGGGGGCATGTCATATTTACTTACAAAGTTGATGAATTGGAAGCATGAATAATAGGCAAGTGGAAGACTTTAGCAAGTTTTTAGCGAGGCTGAACTGTGATGGTTGGAGACTGCATCAGGACATCTAATAAACAGCAGATATGTGGGCTTTACACAGTCTGCTGTAGTCAGTAGCTATTTCTTTTTTTATTTATTTTTTTATTTTATTTATTCAATTGCCGTTTTTAATCCCAAGGTAAGAAAACATGTAAACCAGTAAGGGAGTATAACATCTTTTTCAATTTCTTTTTTAATTTTATTTATTCAATTGCTGTTTTTAATCACAAGGTAAGAAAATGTGTAAACCAGTGAAGGAGTATAACGACAAGGCACAAATGACAGGATTGCGACCAACAGCTGTTTTGTGTCAGCCAAAAACTCATAATTTGTGTTGAATGAGGCTGCCTGGACACAAACGTCTCTCAACAGCTTATACTCCATTGGGCCCTCCCATGACATGACATGTTACACCCACTTAAACACTGCTGCAGACCAAGCTCATCCGATGATGTACATTTGCATTTGATAGAAAAAAAAAAAGCCCAATGGCAATGCCATCTTTATCAAGATTATGTGCCCTTTCACTCTACAAAAATAGTTTCTGGATTGGTTTACCAACAAGTTTACCAGCAACCACAAGTTTAAGGTTTAGGCTTTGGGTTTTCTGGATGAACAACACTGACCCACAGAGGCCTCCCCTTTACTGTTTGCCGGCATTCAAGGATCTGTTCCTAAATGGGTTATGCCAAATACCCGAACACACCTTCAGAAGTCTCGATGAATCCTTGCATGTTGTATTATAAACCTGGCAAGGTTATTTACTCTTGCAAAGGAGGACCTGTACAAGGTGAGGTAGTCGGTCATTATGCTGGTTCATATAGATGGAACATAACAGCCAATGCATTCTTTGTCCATTCCGCTCTAAATTTGAAATTGAACACTAATGTGGTCTGCCACATTGCACTGTGGTGGCAGGGTAATGTATGATATACCATTATGACCCATTAACCAAAAAGTTGCTTCTGTTCAGCACAGGTTTAATAACACAAACAGCAAACAATTCCTGTTTAGAGAGAATGCTGGTATAGTTACATGTGCAGCTTTAGTGCTAATGAAATCAGATTTAGTTAAGGAAAATAATTGTCAAGAAAAAGCTCACATTTTTAGCATAACTATCCTCTCTCCCATACACCTACAGTAGAAGTTAGAACACTCTCAAGGCCTTTTACAGCCCTCACTGAGGTCTGCAAGCTGCTGGCTACTGATCCCAGGAGTATACACCTTTTAAATTGCCTGTATGTGTAGACTAGAGGAGATGGACGCCTCTGGCAGTATGTGGCCTGACTGAACCCTTCTGACAAAAGACAAAACTGGACTAACATCCAGCATATCCCTGCCCTAATACTGCAGTGTCCTTCTGGGAAAGTTCCAGGGGCATATAGAGAGTAATATTTGAAGTCAAATAAGTTAGAAGTACAATTAAAGTTGAAAAAGAAAACTTCCTTGTAATACTCCTTAAAAATAGACAAATAAACAAACAAAAAAAGAATAGAAAGAATAAAATAAAAAAAAAAGACTAAAATTTATAAAATCTTGCATTTACATATACAACAACAACAATAGCACCATCTGTCATTCTGTGGAGCCCGCAGTTTTTGCTTCACTACATAGACCTGAAATGTCTTCTTCTTCTGAACCGAAAAACGAAGGCCCGGAATGAAGGGGATGAGAGTCCAGTGTCAGTTTTGAAAGCACTGATTAAGATTCACCTAAAAGTGGAGTTCAATTTCTTTTTGTTAACCGGCAACTTGGGGGAATTAATTTCTACCACGGCGGTAGGAGGCATTTAGTTTAGTTTCTTGCAGGGTTTATTTCTAAGTTTGAGAGTTACCTTTACTTTCCGTATACTTTATTAAGTATACATTCTAAGTAGAAATAAAGTCTTGGGCGATAGGAGGTGTTTTGTGTTCTGTAAACAACCATGACGAGTTGATGTTCTCATTCTGAGTTGATCCCCTGCCGCTGAGCTGTACTGAGTATCTTTACGTGTTCTCGCTGAATGGATCCCTGTCAACTCCCAATGTTTGATTAAAGGGAATTTTTAAACTCAAACTCTTTTGTCGGGCAATTTGGCTGAGCCCGGAAAAGGAAGGCCCGTGATGAAGGGGACGAGAGTCCAGTGACGGTCATTAAAGCACCTATTAAGACTCGCCGAAGGATGGAATATGATTTCTTTTCGTTACCCGTCAACTTTGGGGAGCTCCTTTCTACTTGGGCAATAGGAGGCGTTTTGTGTTCTGTAAACAACCATGAACAGTTGATGTTTTCATTTTGAGTTGATACCCTGCCACAAAGCCTGTACTGAGTATCTTTACGTGTTCTCACTGAATTGTATTCTAGTAAACTCCCAACATTTCATTCAAGGCAATTTTCAAACTCAAACTCTTCTTCTTATTATTATTATTATCACTATTATTATATTTACCCAGTTAATAATAAGGATAATAATTTACCACATTTTATTTTTTCATCTTATTCTAATTCTTTAACAGCTACTGAGGAGCTCGATTTGTATCAAAATACATCATGGCGACCAAATGATTGAATGTATTTTGTAAGTGATTTGTTTCAGGCTATTAAAAACCAAAAGTATAATTTTGAATGGTTTAATTTAGATTAAAGTAATGGCTAAATCATGTCACAGGAAATATTCAAAACAAGACATGTGGTTTGTGATTAAGTGTCTGACCTTTCGAAATATGTATACATGTAATTAAATCTCCAATCAGAATGTCAAAATTCTTCATTCATTCAAGTTATAAAATGTAATTTGACATTAGCAGGTTCAATAAAAGCTTTGATTAACTAATCCACAAAACTCTAGTCTTTCAAAACATGTATTAGTAATGGTGTTTTCATTACCAGCTGATAAAGACAACACAGAGAGCTAATGTTAACAAAGACGTCAGCTTAAATTTAATGTGTATAGTCTCTCAGAAGCTAATGACAAAGGGGAAAAAAAGGAAAATAATCTAGCGATACAGTGTTGACTGTCTTCCAACCATAATTAAAATATCTCTCCTCTTCAGCAAATGGAAGGCAATAGTGTTAGGGAGGAAAACCTTCCTGACTGTTTAAATGCCATTGCTGTTCTTTCCTCTGGCAAACAGCCTGGATTACTTTTTTCAATCTACACATGCAACCTCTTCCCAGCCCCTGTCTTTGAGCGTTTTCATGAATACCTACAAGCATTGGTTGAAAGTGTGTTTCAGTCTGCTTGTATATAGAACTCAACCAAAATGGTATAGCAGTAATTAGGCCACTGAAAGGGCCTGACTAATAAGATTGAGAAAAAGGCATTGCATTGCATCGCAACACACACACACGCACACATCCTCGACTATTCTGTAATAACAAATCTTTCATTAATGCTGGTTTAAGCTAACTTTGATTTGATAAATTCCAGGTCAACAAAAGAAAGCAATAGTGACGTGACAGTTGGTCAGCTGCCGTGAAGCATGAGACCAGTCAAGAATTGCAAGATCTTAAGGCAACAGATCGGCCAGATAAAACAAAAACAAGACGGCCTTTAACTGTTGCAAAGTTGTGCAGAGCTGACTGGTATTTTAAGGATGAATTACAATTTAAAGTGTTGGAAAGCACTTAAGAGACAAAGACTTAAAGTTTAGGAAAAAAGGATGAGTTTGAAATCTTTGACTTTGCAGAAAATTAACTTTCATCCTTCAGTCATATCTTTCCTACATACACTATTTTATGTAAGGGTAATAAGAGAATGTTTTTCTTTCAGCTGCCATGATGATTTTTGTATTTCTTGGAGCCTAATCTGTACAAGCAGATTTAGGAATATAAATCCTTCTAATTTGGATAATAGTTTGAGGTTTAAAATAATGGTATCTATGTTGTTTTACTCCCATATTGATTGCTCTTTTCATCATCAACAACATCTTAATCATTTTTCAACCAAGACTGTTTCTGCTTTTTGCTTTTTGGTACCCCGTGCCAGACAGAGAATATTTACCATATGGAGGTCATTTAGCCTCAGTTCAGCTAAAAGAACAGGAGTTAAAGGAACAAAAAGGGTTTCAGCATTGTCGTAATTCTGACAATGTACAGTACCTCACACTACAGCCCCTGGAGACCATCTTTGTTTTAGGACATGTTTTGAGGATTAGTCACCATTTATTAGCAAAGTCTTGTGTCTCAGGGGCTTTTTCAACCATGTGGAATAACTACAGGGAGCAATTACTTAATAATGAAGAAAGAAAATCTGGCTAATTACTATCCTAAACAGAGGATTAACAGCCATTGTCTCTAGGGGTTGAGAACCAAATTACATGCTAATAGCATCAGTATTAAGGAGCTCCAAGACTGTAACTCCTTGCTATTTTGCAACTTTGCATTCTTTAATCTGGTAATACTGTTATGTAGTTTCCCTTTATACTGATATCCATTTTAATCAGTACAAATACACAACAAATGTTATTTTAATTTAATTTGTACTTTTTTTGTGACCTCCATTTTATTGTGGCTTTAATTTAGTAGGCAAATACTGCCTCAGGAATGGAGTCTTGTCTATTAGCAGCAAGTTTTTAGCAAGTTTTAAGTTTCAAAAATCAATTAAAATTAACATTTAAACATTCAGTGGCCCTTTTAATGACACATGCTCCTGACATTGTAATGCTTTGTACAAGCTACAATTGTGACCACAAAACATGAAACATTATGTTGTAGTAGACACCATGAAAATGGGAGTTTTTCTCCTGTCAATAAATGATAAGTTGGCAGATTTACAGTACATTGATAGGAATAACATAATTGCAAAGACAATGTTGCTTTATTTAATCTAATTAAAGAAAGTATGACGTGCAAATTAATTCTGTTAAAATAAACAAAACCTATGCCATTTGATACCTATGTCATCCCCTGTGCCTATTCTTAAAGAAATTATTAAAAAAGAAAAAAATCTCAAAGCCACCTTTGATCTGAACATGTTCTTTGATGCCAGACTGTCCAATGTGAAAGATGTAAATTCATTTTCCCACTTACAAAGCACGATTTGGCAGGCACAATAACAGTTCAAAGATCCTGCAGTTCTGTGCTACTTCACACCACCACTGCATCAACTCATCAACTGGCAGATAGTGAAAATGCACGGCAGCAGAGAAGGGCTTTAATGAACATATTAATTGACACTGATCTATTAAAAATCTTCACTGATACACTGGCACCACTGTGTTTAAAAAAGTTATTTGTCATTTTATGAATGTATGCTGCGAAACAAAAGTCATACTCTAAGATAATGGCAACATCACCAAAAGGAGTGACATAACCAATAGTATAACCAATAATATTGCAGTTCAGCTTTCATGGTTCCTCAAGCTCCATCCAGTTATTTTTTGAATAAGACACCCACTTAGTGCTGAGATGTAACAAAATCCTGAAAAAATGATGTAAATCTGGGGCTTATATCCCAAGATATTAAACATCGAACACCTATCGTGAGGTATAACTTTAAATAAAGAGTCATGCTTGTAAATTTTTACCAGACAAATGGATCAGGCATGGATACATGGATAGTAGCAAGAAACAAAGAATAATTAAATTAATTAAAATCAAAACAAAATTAAATCAACAGATAATAAACAATACAGCTTGGACTAAGTGACTTAATTTAATAACTGTAAGACGTTTCCACTTAAATTACCATATTAGCCCCTGATGGGGGCTATAAATATATACATATATATGTAAGGGTAGGCATAAAAGATCATAAAAGACCAGTTAAATTCAAGGGCGACTCTGCAAACTGAGGAGGGCAGAAAAATGGAAAAGTCTCTAAAACTGAGGAATGCAAAGGAGAAGCAAGAACCCTTACAGGTTTTCCAAAACTCTGTTCGGGGAGCCAACATCTAGAAGATTAACCAGCCTTAAGGAAGTTGTGGCGGAGTTCCTTAACGAGAGCAACAGTGACCACGGAACCACAGGAACCAAGCTTGTAGTTCACAGTCAAAGATCAGCATAACTGCTGAAACTCTTCAGAAAGAGCTTGGTAGGACTGAGTGCTATCGCTTATAAAGTATACAAGAGATGCCCAATGTGCCTCCATAGGTTATGGAAGTTGTTGCAGAGGATATGGACAAGAGGCATCATTCCATCTTTCTGGAAAAGAGCGGAGGAGGTTTTGTTCCCAAGTAAAGGGACTCCTCTGACATCAGCCATTCCGAACCATTGCTTTCCTAAGTGTGGACTGCGAGATATTTTTTCTGTCCTAGCAAAAAGGATGGCTGCCTACAAGGTGACTAACAAATATAACAACACATCTGTCCAGAAGGGCAGCATTCCTAGTGTTTGGAACATACGGGAGTCCTCAACCAGCTGATCCGGGAGGCCAAGCAGAGCAAAGGAAATTTAACACTTGTCTGTCTCGACTTGGGTGCATACAAATCAATCCCTCATGGGTGCATCAACATAGTGATGGAACCATAACATATTCCCCACCACATCAGGGGGATGATTGCCAGCTACTTCGAGCTACAGTTCAAAACTGCCGAATTAACAAACCCGTGGCAGGACCTAGAAAAGGGCTGCACTACAACGGGCTGCACCATCTCCCCCATCCTCAAGATTACCATGAAAGCTCAAAGCCTGGCTCTTCCAGCATGGTCTGGTACGAATACTCGTCTGCTTACTGACAGCCTATAAAGAGCCTTTGACAGCAGTGGAAGGAGTCATGAAGAGAACGAATTAACATCCTCGCAAATGGCTCGGAATCCCACCAAGCTTCACATCAGTAGGGCTATACATCATGTCTGGCAAGTTATAACTACCACTACCAGAAGAGTTAAAGAGTTAAAGTTTTCCAAAGTGCAGGGTCATGATTATCTACCAAGCCTCACCTAATGAAAAGTTCAGAAATGCAGGTGTCACTACCAGATCAGGATGCAAATGGCTAGCTGCTACATCAGTGACACAAGCTCAAAACGTGAAGCTGAAGGACATCATCGGAAACCCGCACGTATGAAGAAGGACTTGGATCCACCCACTTCTAACAGCGCGGAAAAGCAGACCCAAGAAAGAGGAAAAACATGATCCGAGCTCAGGTCCGCCACTTGAGGGAGAAACAAACATTATTGAGGCCAAATGTGGTCTTATGGTCTGGGGAGGCAAGGAAGATCATCCTGATCAAACTGAGTGTCTCTTGGGAAGACGGGTGCAAGGAGGCTTATGAGAGGAAAGTATCACCAAGTATTGGGACCCTGTTGATTGATGCAGGGACAAAGGATGGCAGACCTGGCTATTCCCAGTTGAGGTCGGGCGTAGGGGGTTTCTGGCATAGTCTGTGTGGAAGATGTTCACAGCTCTGGGAATAGCAGGACGGGAGAGCAAGACAGCTCTCCATAGGCTAGAGAGGGCAGCTGATAGAGCATCTTGTTGGCTCTGGAATAGGAAGGAGGAGTTGAGATGGGGTCCACGACGAGATGGGCACCAACTGTCCGACCAACGAACTGGATCGAAACGCCCTGTGAAAGTTGGAGGCCATCTAATGATTTCTTCTCCTGGCTAAAAGCTACTGTAATGCAGGGGAAATATCAAAAGACAGTAAATTGACAAAACTGTTCTGGCCTTAGACACGGCCCTCCACCAACGACTCAGCAAAGACACATTTTTAGAGAATAAGACAAGTAAATGTTTCATATAATAGTAAATAAATATATGCCCAAAACAACTTGCGACCTAGTTTTCCCCTGCCCGGACGGAGGTAAGTGGGCCCCCCTTGTAGCCAGGCCCGGGGGTGGGGCTTGATCGCGAGCGCCTGGTGGCCGGGCCTGCACTCATGGCGGCTCGGCTGGGCACAGCCCCCTTCCTCTGGGCTCACTACCCACAGGTAGGGCCAAGGGAGTCGGGTGCAGTGTGAGTTGGGCGGTGGCCGAAGGGGGGGGGACCTTGGTGGTCCGACCCTCGGCTGCAAAAGCTGGCTCTAGGGACATGGTATGTCACCTCTCCGGCTGGGAAAGAGCCCGAGCTGGTACGCGAGGGTGAGAGATTCCGACTAGATATAGTTGGACTCACCTCGACGCACAGAGTGGGGTCTGGAACCAGGCCTCTCGAGAGGGGCCGGACTCTTTTCTACTCTGGAGTTGCCCCCAGTAAGAGACACCGAGCATGAGTGGGCATATTGGTTGCCTCCCAACTCGCGCCTGCATGTTGGGGCTTAACCCGGTGGATCAGAGGGTAGCCTCCCTCCGCCTTTGGGTGAGGGGACGGGTTCTGACTGTTTTTTGTGGCTATGCACCCAACAGCAGCTCTGTATACCCACCCTTCTTGGGGTCTTTAGAGGGGCTGCTAGAGAGCACTCCTTCTGGGGACCGCCTCGTTCTACTGGGAAACTTCAACGCTCACGTGGGCAATGACAATGCGAATTGGAAGGGCGTGATTGGGAGGAACGGCCCCCCTGATCTGAACCCAAGCGTTTTTTTGCTATTGGACTTCTGTGCTCACTACGGATTGTCCATAACAAACAACATGTTCAGGCATAAAGGTGTCCATATGTGCCCTTGGCACCAATGCACCTTAGGTCACAGTTCTTTGATCGACCTTGTGGTCATATCGTCAGACTTGCGGCCGCATGTTCTGGACACTCGGGTGGAGAGAGAGGCGGAGCTGTCAGCTGATCACCACCTGGTGGCGAGCTAGCTCAGATGGTGGGGGAGGATGCCGGTCAGACCTGGCAGACCCAAACGTGATGTGAGGGTCTGCTGGAACGTCTGGCGGAGTCCCCTGTCAGAAGAAGCTTCAACACCCACCTCCGGCAAAGCTACAACCACGTCCCGAGGGAGGCAGGGGACATTGAGTCCGAATGGGCCATGTCCTGTGCCTCTATTGTAGAGCTGGCAGTCCAGAGTTGCGGCCGGAGGGCGATCGGCGCCTGTCAGGGCGGCAACCCTCGAACTCGCTGGTTCACCCCAGCGGTGAGGGATGCTGTCAAACTGAAGAATGAGTCCTATCAGGCCTTTTTGGCCTGTGGGACTCCGGATGCAGCTGATGGGTACCGGCAGGCCAGGCGGTATGCGGATATGGCAGTCGCCGAAGCAAAAACTCGGGCGTGGGAGGAGTTCGGGGAGGCCATGGAGAATGACCTGGGTGGGTCCACCTATCTCCGGCGCTGAAGTTGCTGAAGTAGTCAAAAAGCTCTTCAGTAGCGGGGCCCTGGGGGTGGATGAGGTCTTCCCTGGGTTCTTCAAGGCTCTGGATGCTGTAGGGCTGTACTGGCTGACATGCCTCAGCAGCATTCCGTGGACGTCGGGGACATTGCTGCTAGACTGACAGACCGGGCTGGTGATTCCCCTTTTTAAAAAATGTGATTGGAGGGTGTGCTCCAACTATAGGGGGATCACACTCCTCAGCCTCCCTGGCAAGGTCTATTCAGCGGTGAAGGTGCTGGTTTTCGTCCTGGTTGTGGAACAGTGGACCAGCTCTATACCCTCAGCAGGGTTCTCGAAGGGGCATAGGAGTTTGCCCAACCAGTCCACATGTGTTTTGTGGACTTGGAGAAGGCATTCGACCGTGTCCCGTGGGCAGTCCTGTGGGGGGTGCTCTGGGAATATGGGGTACCGACCGCCGTTATACGGGCTGTTTGGTCCCTCTATTCCCAGAGTCTGAGATTGGTGCGCATTGCCGGTTGTAAGTCGGACTCAGACTGCCCTTTGTCACCGATTCTGTTCATAATTTTTAAGGACGGAATTTCTAAGCGCAGCCAAGGCGTCGAGGGGATCTGGTTCGGTGACCATGGGATCAAGTCTCTGCTTTTTGCAGATGACGTGGTCCTGTTGGCTCCATCAGGCCATGATCTCCATCTCTCACTGGAGCGGTTCGCAGCCGAGTGTGAAGCAGCCGGGATGCGGATCAACACCCCAAAATCCATGGTGAGACCATGGTGTTCGGCTGGAAACGGGTGGAGTGCCCACTCTGTGTCGGGAAAGAGGTCTTGCCCCAGAGGAGGAGTTCAAGTATCTCGGGATCTTGTTCACGAGTGAGGGAAGGATGAGGCGGGAGATCGACAGGCGAATCGGTGCAGCGTCTGCAGTGATGCAGACTCTGTACTGGTCTGTCGTGGTGAAGAAGGAGCTGAGCCGTAAGGTGAAGCTCTCAATTTACCAGATGATCTACGTTCCTACCCTCACCTATGGTCACAAGCTGTGGGTAGTGACCGAAAGAACGAGATTGCGTATACAAGTGGCCAAAATGAGTTTTCTCTGCAGGGTGGCCGGACTCTCCCTTAGAGATAGGGGGAGGAGTTTGGCCATCCGGGGGGAACTCGGAGTAGAGCCGCTGCTCCTCCGCATAGAGAGGAGTAAGATGAGGTGACTTAGGCATCTGGTCAGGATGCCTCCTAGACGCCTCCCGAGGGAGGTATTCCGGGCATGTCCATCTGGGAGGAGACCACGGGGAAGACCCAGGACACGCTGGAGAGACTATGTCTACAGGCTGTCCTGGGAGCGCTTTGGGGTCCCCCCAGAAGAGCTGGACCATGTGGATGGGGAGAGGGAAGTCTGGGCCTCCCTGCTCCACTTTTTAATTCGGTAAAACTTCCTGTTTCATCCTGATTCAAAATGTATCTAGTGTTTTGATTTAGACTGTATCCTTGTTTGCTTCTCATTTTTTTCAAATTATAAGACAATAGATTTGTGATGTGTATGAAATTATATTTATTAAATTTGCAATTTTTTTATGAATAAAATCCAAAATCCAAAATATTCATAATATTATTTGAAGACTTCATTGTTAGGGTTTTGGAGCGTACGATGCACAGTCCTCCGTTTTACTTGGACAAAGGAAAACTGAAAACTCATATAGGGTACATTCAGGACAAGACCTTACCAACGGTAAGAAAATGATGGTCAATAAGAAACATGAGGGAAGAGGGAAGATTACATACCCAATAACGTGGGATAGGTAATCAGAATAAAGAGCGGGCAGACACAGAGCAGGGTGACGAAGTATGCCATGCATCAAGACTTAAAAACTTAATAATTGTATCTCTCTTTGAATTATTATTGTCATTACATCATTTAACAATTCTCAGCTTTTTTTGTTTGTTTTTCCCCAGGTAAAATACATCATATGTTATTTCTTTTTTTTGTTTCTTTCCTATGTCAGGGCAATTGAATGAATTCATTTTAACAAAATACATTTATTCAAACTTTAATTGCGTAATTACATAATTCTACCATAAATTAGCTGAATAACCCTCTGTGAGGCATGTGAATATATGCATGTGTGTATGTGTTATATATGTTATATACACTCAATTCATTAACTTAAATGCTGCCCTTAGGAGCCCATGCTTACTCTTCTGTGATAATGAGTTTAAAATATGCAGTGACAAAAGCCCTAAGCAAAGCAATACACCGTGGTTGCAGGTGGTGGCTTCGTTTAAATGTAATGATATTCCCGTCTGTTTACAAAATTTACCTGACAGTCACTTTTTCAGATTGTCACATTAGTGTAAGAGAGAAGAAAAAAATAAATCTCATCCAGAAAGAGCAATGTTTTTATGATCTTTTTTTTGGCAGCAAATGCAGGGATCTCATTTGCTTGGAAGCAGCTTCATTTCAAGACACTTTTTTCTTTTCACATATGGCTATATACTTTACTATTTATGCAACAATTGGTCATTCTTCCAACAGACCTGGATTTGGAAACACTTTATTTAAATACTCAGACTTTGTGGTTATCTAGGATTTTAGTCTAAATTAAAATTAGCTTAAAGTTGAATGTTGAATGAAGTTGAAAGTTGAATGAAGTTATAGTGTGAACTATTTATCAGATCAGAGGAACTGATTCGATACTACACGTATTACCAAATCATGCTTCTATGAAGTTGTTCTGCTTTACAAGCACAATAACTCATGCAATCACATTTCAGGATTGTGCCCTTGATAATGCAACAGCAATGCTGCATATTCCTCCCGTGAAAAATCATATTTATTAAATCACATAGTCAGTGAATAGAAACATCAACTGAAATCCAATGAGTCATTCTTTTTTCAATATTTTGATGACTGTCCTCCTTTCATTTTTCCTTACGTGACTAATTCAATTAAATAGCTCAGCAGATATGAATGAAAATTGTGACAACCAAAATGGGATGAAGGCAGCTGATAGATACCAAGGCAAAAAAAAAATGCATGGGGGGAGTTTGGTTTGGCCATGAAGAACTACTGGTGGGGATGGGGAACTGCTGACTTAAACTATGGAAGTTTTCAGTAGGGAGGATACCTTTAATACTTTGAAGACCTTGTCAATCCCATCCCAGAAAAATATAATCTGACAATGAATGACAAGAATATTGTCACTGTGATTCAATCTAAGTCCACTAAAACCAACTGGGGTTTGTTTGAAAAGCATTGATAAAAAAGAGATGTAATGATTTACTCAGAAACAGAGTTAACTGAACCCAAATTGCCCCTCCCAGCCTCATTAATTTAAATTCATAAAGGTTCAAGGACATTTGATACATTTAACCAAAGTAAAGGAATGCTTTTTTTTATTCAAGCTCTCTCTCTCTCACTCAATCATTAAACACATAAAATGTATCATCCGGGTAAATGCAGTAATTAGTTGCAATCCACAGAGGGTCCAATGACTGAGAAGTACAATAGCAATAATCAGGTTAGAAAAAGTGTGTGTATTATTTGGGTTCAGGCACTGAAAGGTGTGTTTCTTGGCCGTGGGTTCTTGTGAGTTATAACCTATAATGTAAAATATGATCAGCAGGCTGGTGCTATTAGGTTCAAACACATCTCATGTATAATTTTTTACCTGATGCTAAACAGCCATGTTTTGGGAGAGTCTCAGTGTTATATAATTCAGTGTTACCAACTGACCAAAGAGTGAGTAAAAGTTGAGAGAGTGATAAAGTTATATAGGTGTTATTCACTTGTGAAATACGCACCTGAATGATTAGTTCCTGGTTATATGTGGGAGTAGCTGCATAAAGCATGTTCACCAAAAATCAAAACAAAGGGAAAATAGGTAATTCTATGTATGACTCAGATGCTAAAGTTAAAATCTGTCATGCAAGTTAGACCTGCTTTCACTTTAGATAGCAGTGCAGTATGTTTTGCGACTGTACAGACATTGTACAATTTAGTTTACCAGTGGAAGAGCATGTGATTTAAAGCTGATGAAGTCATCATTTGAAGAGATTATTATAAATTATTCATACCAGATGCCCAGAGAAGTCACTGATACACAGACAACTAATTAATAGTGTTGAATGCTGTGTGTTACTAAATTAAATCTAAGTATGATTCACAGCCTGTTATTGATAATAGGCGTCAACTAATTGAGATCTCTTGAACCATCAATCCCACTTGACTACCGAGCACCCACATGAAATGAAGCATCTTGTGTTTTAAGTCAGTGGCACGCAATCCCCTCTCCATCTATCATAAGCATCAGACAACGGGTGTAGCAAGGGGTGCTATATGACAGAAAATACAAAGGGTGAGGATGCAGCATACAACTTATGCCACTTAAAACTCGCAAAACTTGAATTTCAACCAATTAAAAAAAATCGTCAAGAGATTGCTTGGATCAGTTTGCAGGCAAATAAATAAAGAAATGAATAAATAAAGTGATAGCGAGATCCCTTATGAACTGTGTCTGGAAAAAACAACACAGAAGAAGCGTCATTGCCAAATCCAGCATCCATCTTTTCATCATTGTCACTGTTTCTAGACCAAACAGCATCACTGGTCTCACCGCTGTCTTGTGCACCTTTCTTTTCATTCTCTCTGATAGTCTTCAATTGCATAGTACCCCTGACACTTTTCTCCACCCATTCCAATCGCTTGAACCCATTTATTTACATCTTTTCCACAATCACCGTTGTTCTGAACTGTTGACCTTAAGAAGAGAAAATCCTCCAACTTCTTGATCTCCAGTCCCTGTATTATCACCGTTCAACCCAGGTCCCTCTCATTCACACACATATAATCTGTCTTGCTGCGACTAACCTTCATTCCTCTCCTTTCCAGAGCATACCTCCACCTCTCAAGATTTTCATGAACCTGTTCCCTGCTCTCACTACAGATCACAATGTCACCTGCAAACATCATGGTCCATTGATATTCCTGTCTAACCACATATGTCAGCCTGTCCATCACCTGATCCCTAATGAAGTCCCAACTCCATCTTGAACTTCTCTGCTACACCTCCAGCACACCTCACCACTGTCCCATAGTTAGCATTCATGTCCTGCACCAGTCCAACATACTTCTCTGCCACTCCAGACTTCTTCATACAATACCAGAGTTCCTCTCTCGGCACCCTGTAATATGCTTTTTCTAGGTCTACAAAAGGACAATGCAGCTCCCTCCGACCTTCTCTGTACTTCTCTGTTAGCATTCTCAAACCAAATACTGCATCTGTAGTACTCCTCCGAGGCATGACGCCCTGCTGCTTCTCACAAATGCTGACATCTGCTCTCAGTCTAGTTTCCACTACTCTTTCCCATAACTTCATTGTATGGCTCATCAACTTTATTCTATAGTTACCGCAATTCTACACATCTCCGTCATTCTTAAAAAAGGGCACCATAAAACTTTTTCTCCATTCCTCAGACATCTTCTCACTCTCAAAAATCCTGTTGAATAATCTAACCAGAAACTCTACTGCTGCCTCTCCTAGAAACTTCCATACCTCCACAGGTATATCGTCAGGACCAATTGCCTTTCCACTCTTCATCCTCTTCAATGCCTTCCTCACTTCACTTTTACTAATCTCTGCTACCTTGTGGTCTACAACAGCGCCCTCTTCAACCCTCCCCTCTTTCATATTCCTCATTTACCAGCTCTAAAAAGTATTTTTTTCATCTTCCCATCACTCTTCTCGCTTCTGTCAATACATTTCCCTCTCTATTCTTAATCACCCTGACCTGCTGTACATCCTTTCCATCTCTATCTCTCTGTTCTGCCAACCTGTATAAATCATTCACTCCCTCCTTACTGTCCGACCGAGCATACAAGTCATCGTATGCCCTTTGTTTTGCCTTTGCTACCTCTATCTTTACCATGCGCTGCATCTCCCTGTACTCCTGTCTGTTCTTGTCAATCACCTCAGTGTCCCACTTCTTCTTTGCTACCTGCTACCTGCATATACTGCAATGCCTCATTCAACCACCAAGTCGCCTAATTTGCTTTCCTTTCAGAGGACACACAGAGTACTCTCCTACTTGCCTCTGTGACCACATTAGCTGTTGTTGTCCAGTCATCTGGAAGCTCTCACTGACCCACCCAGAGCCGTTCTCAACTCCTCCCTGAAAACCATGCAACACTCTGCCCTTTTCAGCTTCCATCACTTTCTCTTCTGCTCTGCCGTTGTCCTCTTTAACTTTCCTGCCATTAGAATTATCCTTCAAACCACCACCCTATCCTGTCTGGCTGCACTGTCACCAACCACTACTTTGCAGTCACTGATCTCTTTCAGATTACCTCGTCTATGCAAGATATAGTCTACCTTCGTGCTCCCAGCTCCGCTCTCATAAGTTACCATATGTTCCTTTATTTTCTGGAAAAAAGTATTCACTCCAGCCATTTCCATCCTGGGTCTACCATTGTTTGTACCACTGCGTTCATATCCTGGATACCAAACCTGTCCATCACTTCTTCATCACCTCCATGCCTGCACCAACATGTCCATTGAAGTCTGCACCAATCACCACTCTCCCATTTCTGGGGATATTCTGCATCACATCATGTAACACATTCCAGAACTTCTCCTTCTCCTCTAACTCACATGCCAATCTCAAGGGCATAGCCACTAACAACAATGAGCACCACACCTTCAATTTCCAGTTTCTGACTCATAAGTCTATCCGACATTCTTTTCACTTCCAGAACATTCCTAACAAACTTCTTCAAGATAACTCCTACTCTCCATTTCTTGTCCTGTGATAGCACAGCTTAAAACCTGCTCCTAAGCTTCTAGCCTTACTACCTTTCCTCCTGGTCTCCTGTACACACAGTATATCCACCTTCCTTCGCTGCATCATGTCAACCAACTCCACCTTTTCCTGTCATTGTCCCAATATTAAAAGTCCCTACTCTCAGTCCCAGACTCTTACCCTTCCTCTTATCTCTCTGCTTCCTAACAAGCCTTCCTCCTCTCCTTCTTCGACCCACAGTAGCCAAATTTCCACTGGTACCCTGTAGGTTATCAACACCAATGGTGGCCGTTGTTAACCCGGATGCCCTCCCCTTCCTGACACAACCCTTTGTATTTATCCAGGCTTGTGTCCGGCTCAGGGAGACACTGGCCCATGCCTCCACAAGGTTAGCTCAGGGGGATGCTGATCTGTGGCCACCTGAGGCTGCATTGTGACTGTCTGAAATAATTGTCAGAAAAACCAGGCAAGGACAATCAACAGAACCACCCCATATAAATCACAAGTTACTCTGCTATTAGGCACATTCAACACTGAATTTGTTATTCACCTGTCAAACACAAACCTGTTTGGTCAAATTTTTTCATGCTTATATTTAGGAGTAGATTCAACAGTATCAATTAGATCAAAATATAAACAAATGCAAACATATACACAATAACAATTTCAAGCATGACTCCAATACAGATACTCGAGGTATTGTCGACAGACTACCCTAGCAAGTAGAGGGCCAAATGACCATCACAAGCCTCAGAAGAGGGAATGTATATCTGTGCATGAAAGATTATTACTCTCTAAAACAGAACTGCAACATCAAGACAAGTTTCAGTTTGTTTTGGTCAGCAATATTCTCCTCCGGCTGGCTGACAGGGGGCACAGAAGGAAACCAATTATGAATCCTGTCATTGCAGATAACCTGTTCATATTTTTAAGAAGTAAAGTTTCCTCCCAGCTCTTCTAATGAGGCTTCATATTGTTCTCCAGAACACTGCAGATAAAAACCTGACAGAATGATCGTTGAGTAGTGAAGGAATGACATCAGGACTGACTACAGAGGAGAGGAAAAAAAAATTAGAGGCAAGATGAAAAAAACAGTTCAGTGAAACAGTTTAACAGGGTTGAACATGATGGAGCCTTGAGGGTAGAGAGTGAAGAGGATGAGTGAATAACTATTTAGGACATAAGGGGAAGAAAGTGGGAGAGGACAGGAGGATAAAGCTGAGGAGCATAGGGTAAAAGAGAAGGACGTACAGAGGGCTTAAAAGCTGGTTTGGGGCTCCAGGGAAGCATAAGCGAAGAGGCTGAGACACAGTTCAGCTGCAGGGATGGCAGTGTCACTGCTTGGTTTACAATGGAAAAGAAGGTTAAGGATGGACGTCAGTGTGAGCTCTCAGGCCTCGGTTACATTTAGTCCATGTGCATAAAAGTCATAAGCAGAGGGTACATTTTCTCTGTTAGGAAAGCATCTATGCCAAACCATATATTGGCCTGTCATGCACAATGGCTACACCTATGCTACGTGCTTTTTTCATGTCTTTTTTGCCCTTTTTTTCTCCCAGACTACCAATGCAGCTACTCTTGAAAAGTAATTACTGAGCTTGAGTATGCGGTGTTTGTTTACTACAACTTGCCACTGCGGATTACAGTTGTCATCATGCCGGCTTGTTTATTAGGTCTTACAAACAAACCACGGAACATTTACTAAGACAAACGTCGGCCAGCATCCTGCAAGAAGGCACACACCATGACTGGCCAAAAACAATATGAACTGAAGCGCGCTAGATACCAGGGCTGTTAAAATACCAAAAATCTTTAGGGAGCCCTTTTATTACCATTACTGTGTTAGCAAGCAACAATATAGTCAATAAAAAATATAGAAATGCATCGTGATAAAACAATTAGATTTATAATTTTAGCAATCTAAGAGAAAGTATAATCATCTTCAAACTTTGGTTAACAAAAATCTGATGCAGAAAACCTTTGTTTTTTAATTAATCAAGTTAATTAATTTTGTTTCATCCTCTGGGGATATTTAATGCTTACTATATTTTGGCATTTGAAATGCTACAACTGACTATAAATTATATGTTTTAAAAAAACTAAAAGTGGGGTAATCAGAACCAACACTCAAAGTAAGGCACTTGTTACATTGGCCTTGTTCTCACTTTATAGCCTGGAATAAGAATGAGTAAGGGGGCTGAATGGTAGCGCAGTGGTAAGGCCCCACATCTTCATCCCTACAGCTGTAATGTTCCTTGTTTGATTCTGATGGGGCCTCTCCGAGTTGAGTTCACATAATCTCACCATGTATGCGTTGGTTTCCCCTGGGTTCTTCGGTTTCCTCCCACAGTCCAAAAACATGCAGGAGGTTCTTCGCAGACCCTAAATTGCTCAGATGTGTTGATGAGAGAGTGAATGTTTGTATGTTGCTTCAACGTTTAAATGTATCCCTGTGACCGACTACTTACACATCCAGGGTGAACCCTGCATCTTGCCCAATGACAACTTGGATAGTGACCTGACCCCGAGTACAGCATAGGCAGTATAGATAAAAAAAAAGGATTAATATATGATAATATGTTTTCATGGCTTATGAATATGCATTTGTCATGCATCCAGAGGAGTGGATTTGTTTCCATTTTGAAAATATCTCCCCTCCCTCCATCTCTCTGTGAGGGACAAACCCGCTGTCAGTCAACTCACACCTGCCTGGGCAATTGTTCTCGACATCTGACAGCTCTGGCAGTGCTGCATTTAACTTTGAATATCACCATAACACCAAATAAAAAGTGTGGAACACAGAATACCTTATAGTTATTCATCTATTTCTTCAGACCGTAATTAGAGGATCATCGGTTTCCATCCAGGCCTGTCCTCTGCATCTTCATCTCTTACACCCACCCTCCTTCCCTGCATACAGAAATTCTACGGTCTTCTCCTTTTCCTTTTGCCTAGCTCCATTGCCAATATTCTTCCGCCACCAATATATTCCCTTTCCCCCCTCTTCTTGTGGCCAAACCATCTAAATCTGGCCTCTCAGACTTTGTCTTAAAGAAGCCTAATTTGGGCTGTTGCTTTGATGTGTGTGTTTCGAATCTTTGAGTCATTGTTGATCTGAAAACTTGTACCTACTACCATGGTATGTCTTCTGAGAAAAACAAACATTAATAGTTTTCCAGTTATGGAAGTCCAGGTGTGTCACATTGGCCAGGCATGTTTACTTCATATCCATTCAACTAAGCATCACAAATGGATTATATATTCAAATGGTAGTTCTAAGGAGAGAGACAGTTTGTAAAGTTGTTTATGCAAATTAAGAGGGTTTTACTGACTCAGGATTATATGTATTAAATTAGTTTGAAATAACATAAATCGGGCAGCACATTGCTGCAGTGATTACTGCTCCCACCTCAAAGCAAGAAGGTCCATGGTTTCCTCTCGATAGGGGGCCTTTCCATGTAGAATTTGCATGCTCTCCCCCTGTCTGCATGGGTTTCTTCTTGGTTGTCCAGTTACTTTCCACAATTCACAAATATGCGGTAGGTTAATTGAATACTCTAAATTTATAAGGCATATGAGTGACTGATTGTCTCTATACCTGGCACTTTGATTGACTGGTGACCAGTCAAGGGTGTACCTGTCCTCTCCCCCAGTGACAGTGGGAGATAGCCCCCCCCCCCAACACTCTGACTTTAGGATAAGTGGTATAGATTATGAATGAATGAATGAATTACATTAAAAACAACATTCAAATTACTGTTCTCAGAAATAAAGGCTATCCAATAAATCCAAAGCTATCCATGTCATCTCTACTTTGTGACACAAACCTAAGCAAACAACAAACCTATGAAAACCTAAAATAGAAAGGAAGTATTCAGTTATTTGGAGACAGGAATAAGACCAGACAATATGCAAACCAATCAATTTGTTAACCTTCCTAGATACACATGGAGGGAGCCCTTCCAAGACCCAACATAATCTGTATTATTTCAGTTATACTCAGTATTTCTAAACACTGTGCTGCCATTCAGGCTCCACTGGTGAGAGAGGAAGGGGAGAGCAACCTGTGCCCCTTCAGAGGCATGGTGTCCCACCAGTTGTTCATATATGTTGATGCTATAACATAAAATTGCAGGAGGATATATTTTTGTTCTGGAAAGATTTCAGATCAATAGATATATGTAAAGTTACAACTGTTAAAAAAATGAAATAAAAATAATACTCAGGAGGTAACTGATCAGCTATCTTTAGCAAACAGGGGGAAAATAAGATGAAAATCGGTAATATATATAATGATATACAGAAACGCATCACATAAAAATGTACATTATACTTAAGTTTGGCTTTTGGTGTTGCTTCCTACACAGAAGTGTTAGAAAAAGTCAACTAATTTTTTTCTCTTTGAGAAATCGATCTGCAAAATCATGGGCATATGCAATTCATTCCACTCCTAGCAGAAGTCTCTTGCGAACCCATTTTCAGAATCTCACCAACAGAGTTGGATATCTTCACCCAACAGGTACTGCCTACTGATTTACCTTCTTGTCTCAACAGCACCAGAGCCATTAGCATTATTTTAAAGTGAAATGTGTTCAAACAAACATGTCTTCAAACAAAGACCTTTGCAACCTGAAACTGAGATGAAAAAAAAAGCTCTTACATCCAGGTCAGTGCAAAGTCAGACTTTTAAAATATTGTTCACATATTGATAAAACAATATTTTTTTCAAATTTAATTTACATAAACAAAATGTAAAAGTCTTACATCAACCAGTCGATTTCTGTGATGTATTTTGTTATTATTATATGATTTCTTTTTCTTTTTGCTGCAAATAATTGCAACTCAAAGCTAGCTATATCCTGAGTAGCCATGATGTTTATTTGCACTGAAATTGACTGACACAGAAAAAAGTTTTTCCTGAATAGGATTCAAACAGGTGAATGGAGACATGATTGAGTAAATAAACCTCAGAAATTTTCAATTCAAAAAAGATAATAATTACAACAAAAAAAACAACAACAATTTGTTGAAATATGAACAAGCAAAAGAAACTTTAAACCCCAAAGTACTGCATGATGTGTAAGAGCAATTATCTAACATAAGAAAATGTTTTGGTCCGATGTAAACTGTAACAATGTGGGTCAGGATCACTCATTGAATTTGTCCTTCAAAGATATACTCATTAGAAAAGTATTTATTTTTTAACAGTTCTTCCTGATATTTTTTTGTAGTCAAGCACAAAAGTAACAATAATGGTAGCAATTCATTCTGTAAAGCGCTTTCCATCAAAGACTCTTTACCACTGGGGGATTCCAAGACATTATGCAGCCACATCGGCAAGATGGGACAATAGAGACATAACCCTTAGGGCTAGTTAATAATTTATGGCTTTACTGCAAGGGAGAACATTTAAAATGAATATCGTCCCCCTAATATTCTTTATTTTTCTGATTCTCTCACCACTTATAATGAATTTTGTTTTATTTTATCTACCACTCATGCTGCATTCAGGGTCACAGGGATGCTGGAACCTAGCCCAGCTGTTGCACAAGAGGCCGGGTACACCCTGAACCAGTTGCCAGTCGATTGCAGAGCCACATATAGAGACAAACAACCATTTACTCTCTCATTTTGGTCTCCAGTTGACATCAGTGTTTTTGGATTGCAGGAGAAAATCAGAGAACCCAGCAGAAACCCATCCAGACACGAGTGGAAACATGTTAACTCCACACAGAAAGGCACCCTGCGGGAATCGAACCAGGGTGCTTCTTGCTGTGAGGCATAATCTTGGCACTAACTATATTTGCAATCTTGGACTGCTGCACTTTTGTCTCACATCAGGAAGGTTCCTTGTTGAATTCCAGGTTCTATGACTGCAACTCTCAATCCCAAAATATATAATAGGTTCATGAAAATTTAAACTTTTCTGTGAATGAAAAAAAAAAAGTTGATTGGCTCTGTATGTGGTCCTGTATTTTAATGACAGCAGGCCAAGGTTAATCCCAGCTGTGAAGCTATTTAATTAATCAATCATTAAATTAACTACCTAAATAATGCTAGGGAAATGCATGGATAAATTATATTGTCCTGAAATGGGCGGGGCAGCGTGCAGCAGAATGTAGAGTGATCGTCCTTGGAACCGAACATTCCTGGCTCTAGATGGCAGTCAACTGCTCATGGTTCATCCATGATGGGCTAAATGCAGAGAAGGAATTTCCCCATGAGGGATTAATAAAGCATACATTATCATAATAATTATCAGATGGTTCTGAAAAAGCCTGGATCATCAGCAGGCAGCAATAAAGCAAAAATGCTTTGGTTGTTCTCACTTATTAGAGATCTGTAAGATCTGTCTGAATACATCCGATCTAAAATGCAATCGATTTGACACACCTAACAACTCCAACATAAAGAATCTGGGGGACGGCGATACAACTAATCAAATCCCTGTGACCATGTTGACATGAAATGAGGAAAAAGGTGTTCTAGAACTTTGTTACAATAGATGGGGATGAATGGATGCTCATTAATAAGTCTCTATAACAAATAAATCTGCCAGGGTAGGCCTGGCAGTGTTAGTTTAGTGTGAGTGTGCATGTGAGTATAAGTATATGTGCACATGCCTGTGAATTAAAAATCAAATTATGATGTTTTGAGATCTGGACACATCCTAAATCGAAATGTCTTTGTTAATATTACAATGTTATATAATATTTAAAAATGTGTAATTTTTATAAGCACTGAAAGATATTGCTGAGGCAGTTGTATTTGAATTGATTTGTTAGTAGGTGTAACTGATCAGTCACCTTGCTAGCTAATAGGATTTTTTGGGGGGCCATCACTTGCTGCAACTAGTTAAATTAATGGCAGTTGTCTGCCTTGCATGCCGAGGTTACAACATTGCAGAACATTACTGTGAAAAAAAAGCTGAAGCAGTGAAGAACTTTTCTAACAACACAATGTAATGGCCATAACAAACAGCATGTTCAGGAACAAGGTTGTCCATGTGTGCACTGGGCACCAGCACAAACCAGGCCTCAGTTTGATGTGGGACTTTGTGGTTGCGTCATTTGACTTACGGACGCATGTTCTGGACACTCGGGTAAACAAAGCTGTCGACTGATTACACTTGGAGGATAGTGGGGGAGGATGCTGGTCAGGCCTGGCAGACCTAAATGTTTTTTAAGGGTCTATTGGGAAAGTCAGACAAAGTCCCCTGTAACATAGAGTTTCAACACCGACCTCTGACAGAACTTGGACCACATCCCAGGGCATGCTGGGGATATCGAGTCAGAGTGAGTCATGTTCAGTGCCGCTTTTGTTGAAGTGCCAGACATAAGCTGTGTCCATAAGGAGATTGGTGCCTGTCAAAGTGGAACCCCCCTGAACACGTTGGTGGACGCCAACAGTAATGGATGCCATCAACCTGTCAAAGAAGTCCTATTGAGGCTTTTTGGCCTGTGGGATTCTGGAGGCAGGTGACAGGCACTGTCAGGCCAACCAGAATGCAGCTCCAGTGGTCGCTGAAGCAAAACCTCAGTCATAGAAGGAGTTTGGTGACGCCATGATGAACAACTCCAGGTCAGCTTTGAGGAGATTCTGGTCAACAATTCTATAGTCCTAGACCTCAACTCAAGACGTAGGTGTGTGGTGAGAAAACTACAAAGAGCTCCTCAATCCCACCAACATACCTTCAAATGAAGATACCAAGCCTGGGCTTTCAGGGGTGGGCTCCCCTATTCCTGGGGCTAAAGTTACAGAAGCGTTTAAAAAGCTCCTTGGTGGCAGGCCTCCAGGGGTGGACAAGATCTACCCTGAAATCCCCAAGAATCCTCACTCCGGATGTTGGGGGAGTTATTCTTGCTGGCACACGTATGCAATATTGCATGGACATTGGGGTTATTGCCTCTGGATTGGCTGACTCTAGATAGGGTAATCAGAGTGTGTGTTCCAACTCCAGGAGCGATCACACTCCTCAGCCTGGAAGTCTACTCGGGGGGGTCCATGGGACGGTTGATTCTCAGATTCAAGAGGTTTTCATCCTGGTCACAGAGTAATGGACCAGCTCTACACCATCGGTAGGGCCAGGGCCATTGAGGGTGCATGGGAGTTTGCCCATCCAGTCTATATGTGGTTTTGGACTTGTAGAAGGCATTCAACGTTGAATCCAATGGAGGGTACAAGGGAAGGATGGAGTACTGCTGGCAGTAAGTCTGATTCATTTCCATTGAGAGTTGGAGTCTGCCAGGGCTCCCCTTTGTAACTGATTCTGTTCATAAACTTTATGGACAGAATTTCCTGCCTTCACCCGGGTATTGAGGGGATCTGGCTTGGTAGCCTCAGGATTGGTCTCTGCTTTTTGCAGATGATGTGGTTGGACCTCCAGCTACCACTGGCACAGTTGACAGCTAAATGTGAAGTGGCCAGGATAAAAATCATCATCTGAAGCCATGATCCACCTTCCGGAAAAACGTGGCATGACCTCTCCGGGCCGGGGATGAGAGCCTGGCTCCAAGGGAGGAGTTCTGGGAGATCGACATGCAGATCATTGCAGCATCAGCAGTTATGCGAACTCTGCATCTGCCCATCTTGGTATAGAAGATGCTGAAATGAAAATTGAAGCTCTTGATTTAGTGGTGGTTCTGTGTTCACACTCTCACTTATGGTTATTAGCTGTGGTCAGTGACCATAAGAGCCAGAGCATGATACAGGTGGCTTTAATTAGTTTCTTCTTCTCGGTGTCTGGGCTCTCCCTCATAGATAGGGTGAAGAGCTCAGTCATTCACGAGGGGCTCGGAGTCGAGCCACTGGTCGTTCACATCAAGAGGAGTCAGATGAGATGGCTCAGGCATCTGTTCAGGGGGCCTCCTGGATGCCTCACTGGTGAGGTGTTCCAAGCATGTCCCACCAGGTGGAGGCCCGGAGGAGGACAGGGGAAAAGCCGGAGGAACTATATCTCTCTGCTGGCCTTGAAACGCCTTGGGATTCCCAAGGAAGAGCTGGATCATTTCAGGAGGGAGAGGGAAGTCTGGGCAGCATCAGTTGTTGCCCTGATACTTGACCCCAAATAAGCGAAATTGTATTGATTGATGAATGGACATTCCATCATGAACTCCTTTGCTAAATCAAGTTTAACAATAAAGTGCAGTATAGTATGCAAGTTATATCTAACAATACATTGTAGCATTAAGTGTCTCACAAGTTAGTTAAGTTAAGTGATAGAGTACGAATGACAAACTCCCCCAACCTTAGCCCAGCATCATCATCCAATCTTATCATTGGTAAAAACACTTCATAAAACCAGTTTATTCCTTTGATTCTCTTTTATTATGTATTATAAATTCTTATACATTCTTTTTTTATTTAGAAACAATTTTCTGTTATTAAAAAAACATGTAGTAAAAATGAGGGTCTGGAATTGATTAATACTATTTCGATTAATTTTTGTGGGGAAGTTTAATTTGATATACAACCAAATTGAGGTATGAGCTCGGTCACAGAATAAATTCAAATTGTAAGTCAAAGCTTAAATGCATATTTCTCGGCTTATCTGTTTTGAAAGTAACCAGTTAAGAAGAGTTTTCTTGTTGACCATGTTCATAGATTTTCGAGAGATGTAGAACCCAACGTAGATCCATCAAGCATTCATTGGTTTGGTGATTCAAAATATTCAAATCTGTGATCTTTTCACTTGACTACTTGCGTGTTTTGGAAAATTAAGAAAGAAACAAGAAGAAATCAAAAACTTCACACATGCAGGTGGGACATTTCATTTATTGCAATGCTATCCTCGAAAAAAAAAAAAAGAAGGAAAGAATCATTTGACACAAGCCTAAATGGCTGACACATTTAGCCTCTTAATCATCATCTTGGTGCGATATTGTGAAGCATCTGCGCAGAAAACAGCTTAAACAGCAAGTGTGCGGCTGACACAGAGTATTGATCTTCCTGATGAGAGTTTTCTATTTGTGTGATTGAGTTAATGGCTTCAGTGGAGGGCAGGTTTAGTGAGGAGTAAGATAGTAAACCGTATGGCTTGTAAAGTGGAAGACCACAGATAGATATATAATGGATTAATTTTTTGATGGGAAAAAATGAAGATGTAGAAGATGGAATTTGATGACAATTCGGTGCTGAAAAAAGTGATAGCTATTGAATAAATCAGGGGGGTATTGCTTGGATCAATTTGTTGGAAAAAAAGGATTATATTTCTCATAAACTGTCTCTTAAAAGCTCTCTCAGAGGAAAGGCACTAACAAGCAAGCGCAATGAAAAGATCCATACCATCCCATATGAATCACAAGTCATGGTAGTCTTAGGGTATTAAAATAAATTTTCGTCTGAAGGCTTTGCACTTAGAACCAGAATGATTTCAAAACATTATGACTAAATAAGCCAAAATGACACTCCTTTTAAATGAGACACATCATATAGCCCCTACTGACAGCGTTTTACCCAAGCAGATGTCACATTTGTGTTCACAGAGAGCATCATCAGAATGACGGAAATCATTTATTATCAGTGCCGCATATATACATATATATACACACATACACATATATGTAAGTGTACATATATACAGGGATATATGCATATAAATACACACACATATATGTATATTATGTATATGTATGTATGTATGTATGTGTGTGTATATATATGTATTTTTATATGTGTATATATATATATATATATATATATATATATATATAAAAAATCAGTGAAAAACAAATCAGTGAAAAAATCATATAAATATATTTATATTGGACAACTTTAAAACACTGTATTTCTCTGGCAATCCAGACATTCTCATGCTATACTACAAAAAATAAATTAATTGCATGCATGTATATGATTTATGTATACTGTACATTAATACTGGTATTCTAAGAAATATGCTACTTCCAAAAATAAATATACTCCAAGTAGTGGCATACGGTGAGGTTCATGACTGGTAGAGTGAGATTCCTCCTACACATTTACAATTGCAAGAACTCAGAAGAGTATGTTGTTCACTATTCCTTTGGCAGCATGCATTCAAACTACTTGAAGTGTTTCATATCCCATCAGCATTTCTTTCTCTTGAACATATGCACGCACACGCATACACGCACACGCACAAGCAAACACATACACACACACGCACTCACACACACACACGCACACACACATACACTCACACACACACACACACACACACACACACACACACACACACACACACACGCACACACACACACACACACACACACACACACACACACACGCACACACACGCCATCAAAGTGGATTATCTTTAAGACAAGATAAGAAAATACTCTTAGAAATATGTAGATGAGTAGAAACAC